>JAJOZX010000566.1:705000-867500 GCA_023014485.1 Bathynomus jamesi | reverse complement strand
GGTAATAGTCAAATTTTCCATTAATTTGGTAGAGAGTTCTAGACCTACTCTGGATCTAAGTTAAGTAATGTGCAATAGTGAATAAATCAGTGAAAGGAAACAAGACCTTCAAACTATCATGAATGTATGTGAAGAGCTTGCAAGACTATGATATGACTGGATGTCAATGTTTAATTCTTAAGAGCAAACAAACATGTGTAATGCCGATGACCATAGTGCTAATTCTCTGCATCAACCTGCACCCTATCAAACTTGTTCCAGTGGTGAGAAACTAGAACACCCTATAACTAAAGATTTTGCATGGTTGTAATAACTCTTAAAACCCCTCCCAAATCTATGTTAAATATATTTCATTAGGATTATGTTTTGTACTTGTGTCTTTTACTCATCATTTAAATTAACCATACTAACCACTCATTCTTTTTGCCTTGATGAGATTGATGTATCTTATTGTCTTTTCTAGTGCTATTTTGTTCCAGACTGTCTAATTTAATTAAATATACCATTAGGGTATAGTTTGGGGGGTAGCTTAAGTTGCTTTGTCATTTTCAAGAATAAACTTGTAAAAATTATTAAGATCTTTGTCCATGATAATTCCTTAGATTGAAGCATGGAGCAGTGAGGGGAAACAATAAAAACATGGGTTCTAGAAATTTACTAATGTCAAGTTTAATCCATGGATATGACTTATGATTAATTGCAAGTATAGCAGAGGATTATTCCTGTGACCTCCCCATATCACTTAAACAATACAGGGCATTAAGTCTTGGTAACCCTATACATCAGAGTAAGGTTTATGACCAAACAAGGACGGGTCATAAGTTTGAGTCACAAGGAGATTATTGAGTTAATCTTCAGTGGGAGTGTTTCTTAACTGTACAGTTCCTCCTGGTATTTTTTCTGGTCTATCCTAAATCCCTCTCTTTCTTTATGTCTGAACACCTTTTTCTTGCACCCACTTGTTAACATCCCAGCAAATACTGTTTGCTTTCCATTGCTTGAATGCACTGTGGTGGTCCTGCTCTTCCTGCTTGACAGGGTTATGAATGGTTCTTGCTCATTTGACATCCAGTGCACTGCTTGGGGAAAGATCTTTGAGTACAGCTTCATCTCCTGCCTTCCAGTCTGCATTCACAGTGGCCAGCCAGTAGAATTGGATTCCTACCAGAGGAAGAACTGTTTCCAGAGTCAAGTCCAGGTGGGTTCTCTAGTTTTCCCACACCATCATTTGAAGTGGTTGAACCAGCATTGACTTGCTGTGAAGGACTGTGGCTGCAGCAGATGATGTTGCTTGCCCTCCCTCTTGTTAACATAAAGTGCTCCACAAACTATGTGCTTTCTTGAATGATGGCAAGAGATGCTGCATTTGTTCATCAATCCATATCATTAATAGCTGCTCCATATTCTCCATGAGTGGTTCATGGGTTCTTACCAAACTAGTGGCACTAGCTGGTGTAATACTTTCCCCCCTTTCCTTGATCTTATCTGCACTCTTCAAGATGGTACACACACAGTTGAGCTGCTCAGTCCATGTACAGTCCAATTTCAGTCAGTCCCTGCCCACTCTCATGCTGCTTGATAATGTCCTATTTCACTTCGAAAGTAAGTTCCCTACGTTGCCTCTTGGGGGTAGGGGTAACACTAAGGGAAGAATTAGCAGCATGCTTATTATTCATTGATGCACATTGGTCAGTGCAGTTGTAAGATTTGCAACAAGAGGTGTGCATACTTATAGCTCATTATGCTCACAATGGGTACAACACATGGATGGGACTGAGACAGAGGCTGGTGGAGACTGAGCCACCCACGTGCAGAGGAATACATGTGCAGTGGAGTGAAAACTAGTCATGGCACATCATAGGTAGCACTGGCTGCTCAGGCAGGCTGCAGCTCCCCTGGAAGTAGGTTGCACATGCAATTTGAATTTTTGCCACTAGTTCTCCACTCATAAAAGAAGAACTTCTAGAAATTTCTACAAACTATTGGTCATAAAATCTCAAGCTTGTTAAACCAGATGCTCATTAAGCAGGGATTCCCTGTATTATATTATATTTGTATTTTATCATGTTTACTGATAAATTAATGTATAAACCTAGGGAACTACAGCCTTAAGGATAATTCCTGGGATCTCTGGAACATAACCCTAGTTTTCCCCATGGAGTACTAGTCCCACTGTTTGCAGTTTTATACAATGGTGTTTTTTGTTGGAACATAAGCCCCATGAACAGCATGGATTTCCTGTATATAATTAAGTGATGAAAACTTGAATTTGAACACAGGCCTAAGACAGACTACAAATCAAGAGTAGCTAATAGTGAATAGGTTATATGTAACAGGTGATGTAATATGTAAGGTTAGTTTTTATTTTTTGTAGCCAAAGATTTTCAAGGTTGAGTATGTTTTTTCTGTTTGTTGTAAAATTAGTGAATTGCAATACACAAGGATATAATAGCT
Source organism: Bathynomus jamesi (assembly GCA_023014485.1). Lineage (NCBI taxonomy): Eukaryota > Metazoa > Arthropoda > Malacostraca > Isopoda > Cirolanidae > Bathynomus > Bathynomus jamesi. The sequence goes on along the minus strand of JAJOZX010000566.1, from coordinate 865,046 downwards.
AATGGATTTTTAAAAAGGAACCTAAAGAGAGAGCCCTCATAAAACATAAATTCATTTAATGTAAATTTGATTTTGTGACCAAATACAGTGATCCCCCAACCTGCATGATGGTTCCCTTCCTGAAAAAGCTCATGCAGTGCAAAATCATGCATGTTGGAACTACCTCCCCATAATATAAATGGGGTTAGGGGTATAAAAGTTAAAAAAAAATCATGTATAAAGTAACTTTTACCTGAATAAAAGCTTTTAAATGATTGTACACTAAATATACAATAATAATAATAATAATAATAATAATAATAATAATAATAATAATAATAATATTGCATGTAAAATAATATATAACAAGTACTGTATAAATAGTAAAAACTTGTACAAAAACAAATTTCAGAAACATCACTATAAAAATAATGTAATAATCCAGAGGAGCACGAGAAAGATGACTCAATATAAACAAGCTGGTCATACAACATATGAGCTACTGGGCATGTTGCTGCCAGCTGCAAATGCTAAAGTATTATACATACGTATCATACTACATACACAAAAAAGTGTTGTCATTTTTTAGTACAGCCATCCCTCGCTTAATGAAGGGGTTATGTTCTTAAAAAGCCTTGGTTATGTGAAAATTCATTAAGCAGGACCTAATTTTCTATTGTTTTATATGGGAAAAATTCAGTTTGGTTCCTAGCACACTTTTTTTTGATAGCCTAATATCAAAATATCTAGCTTCATTTCTATCGTTATTGCCTTCCTTTTCATTGGATTGGGTAATGATGTTGAGCTTGGACATTTTGATGCCATGCTATATATTGGGGTTACGAAATAGTAACAATAACATTTTGTAGAACGTCACTTTCATTATGAATGCAACAAGTGAGAATGCACAACAAATACTGATGCTGCGAAGGTGTGTTGCGGGGAGAGTGGGAGACTATGTGTTGGGCAGGGGAGAGAGCTTGCCTGTGTTGTGGGAACTGCCAATGTAGCATGCTATGGATTTAAAAAATCTTCACCTTTGTTATAGCGAAATTTCCTTCATAATATTCAATAGTAGTATTAACCCACTGATACTGAGATATGTATTTTCTATCACTCGCGGATCCAAGATGGAGAGAGAAGGGATACTTTTATATTTTTTCAGATATAATTTTGGTCATTTTAGTGGATAAATATTACATATATATTCAGTTGAGGATTTTGCTAAAAAAATTGTCTTGCCTTATCATTTACACACTGGCCAATATATGCAACTACATCATCACCAATAAATAACTTTAAACACTCAATTACTTTTTCATGATCAAACACAATATTTGGATTTACACCAGAATAAGAGCGCTGTAATGGAGGCTTCTCCAATGGCCTTTTTGATAAAAAGTAGAATAATTTCTCACCTTCAATTTATTTAAGGTGTTCCTCGTGTTTCTTCTCTTCTCAATATTTAAGAAGGTACCCACACCCCGTGTATACTCAGAACAGCCGGCTATCCCCTAAATACCACGGTCTAGGTACCCCTTAGAAATAATGCTTTAGCTCTTCTTTGCAATAGATGATCTTGCGCTTCTTTTGATTCTTCTTTGTTATTAGTTCTTATTATTCAGTTTTCCCCCTTGTTTAGAAAGGGTCTTTATTATCTCGTTTATTTATTCAATTTAATCTCTATCTTATATATGCGAGCCTGTCTTTGGGCATATGTGCACCATCACCTGTAACAACAATAAAACAATGAAAGTAATGTATTAAAAATTCAAATAAAAAGTGTTACTCCCCTGAGTATGTGTGTCCTTTTCTTTGAACTACTGGACACAACTCCACCTCCTCATCTGTAGAATAAGAGCGATTTAGTCACTCTTATCCTCTTCTCTTCCTCCTCCAGTTTTTTTTCAAACTCTCTCCTCACGTATCTTCTTATATTTTCTTCGGCAACTCCTCTCTTGGTCAACACATCTGCCACCTGCTCCAGACCTCGCACCCACGCCACCTCTGTCACTTCACCACTCTCCAAAGTTTCTTTAATTGCAGCTATATCAATTCTCAGCCATTTACTACTGACACCAGTGTTTGATTTTATCGCCTTCATTAGTGTTTTGCTGTCAGTTTTCACTCTTATTTCAATCTTTCTGCCCCCCACTATCTCCTTCCATAGTTGATTATAGTAAATTCCTCCCTCAATAGCCTCTCCAACACTCAGTGCCTCAGCTTCAATTGTAGCTTTTGCCACTCTTTTTGCCTTCCTCGACTTCCACCATATTGGACATTTTCTTCCCATATCATCTGCTAATGATATTATGTATCCGATTTGAGTTTGTTCATTCTCCACATTTCCAAACGAGGCATCTGCATTAGGGTGTACCATTTTTGGGTCATTTTCAAAAAGTCAAGGTCCAGGAGTCTAATGTTGTGCCAAATGATGTCCTAAACACGAATTTAACAAGCATTTTATAATCCAACAAATTTTGAATCCCCCCCACCCCCCTTGAAATTTTGCCCATCCCCTTTTCCTAAAAACCCCATATATCTAAAAAACTATCAACTTTATCGAAAAATGTTATAGAATAAAAATGATTTAGAATCAAACGTTCTATTAGAAAAGTTCATTAAGATAGAAATTTACGTAATTTTGAAAATTTTCATTTTCTTTTGTCCAAGAGCACCTTATTTTATTAATATAAAATAAGGTGCTTAAGTTACATTATTTATGAGTATATTGTGAGTATAATCCAAATTTAAAAATCCTTTTTACATTGAATTTTAATAAACAAGCATTGTTTTTACTCTTATTGTTTCTTTCAGACTGCTTTATTTGAAAAATAAATAAAAAATGAGTCAAACAGCTACAAAACAGCATGACTTTATTCTTGGTCGCTTGCAGGCTGATATTATGAGTTCATCTAAAATTGTTTTACCATCCAATAAAGATGTTCTAAGCCATTTTATTTATTTACGGAGAATGCAGTATAAGGGTCCAAAAGTTACAAAAGATTCTACTGTTAATGAAGTTCTACAGAAGCTACTAATAATATGGCAAAAAGCATGCATTCCTACTATAGATATTAGTAAAAACCCTAAAGGCAGGAAGATGCTGTTAAATCTAGAAGAAATGCATAATAATTTAATCAAGCACAAAAAAAAGAGCAAGCTTTGAAAATGAACTCTCTAATTTCATGAAAATTATGGATTCCCTTTTTGACATCTCTTCTCAAAATGCCGTTGAATTAATCCAAAAAGACCGCATGAGAACTGAGCCTCAGAAAGCATATGATATTTCATTCTTAGAAGATCAAAGAACAAAACGAGAAACATGTTTAGGTTTGCTAGATGCAGATTATGCATCAAAAGTACAGCGCAAGTACATTAGATTAGAGAAAGAGAAGAAACGCAAAGAGAAACATAAATCAGTGAAGCAAGTGAGTGCCACAGCCAGAACATCAGAGACCCTTCTTTCTAGCACGACCAGTTCTGAGACAGACAGCTATGAAGAGTTTCCGACAGAACCTACAGCAGGACCTTCAAATGCTTCCAGCCCCAAAAATATTCTTGCCTCGCCATTGGTTTCCTCCACTGCAGACAGACTTAATCTCTCTATTGGACAACGGACTGTTTTTGCTGCTGCAGTAGCCATTAGGTGTGGCAAGGATATTGAAAAACTGTCTCTCTCCAGGACCACATCTGCAAGAGCCGCTCGAAAGACAAGAAAACGAAAATATGAAACTTGCATCAAGGATTTTACTCCTGATCACTGCCTAGTACATTGGGATAGCAAGCTGCTTACTAAATCATGTTCAGAACAAGAAGACCGCCTTGCAATACTTGTTACTGGATACCCAAATGTAGAAAAACTTTTATCAGTTTCTATAATAGATGATTCCACTGGATTGTCTCAAGCCACTTCTGTATTTCAAAGTATTGAAAAATGGAACTTGAAGCAAAATGTCTTTGGAGTATCATTTGATACCACTGCATCCAATTCAGGATGGATGAAAGGTTCCTGTAAGTTACTTGAAGAACTTTTGCAAAAGAAATTGATTTGGTTAGCATGCCGCCATCATGTGGCTGAAAGAGTTTTGTGTGCTGTGTATGAAACCATTTTGGCCCAAGTAAATCTCCTGAGTTTGAGTTATTCAAAGAATTTCGAGTCTAAATGGAAGAAAATTAATAAAATCTACATACAATGTTCTTGATGTTAAATCAAGGTATCAAAGAGGCCTAAAGGAAGAATGTGTAGAATTTATGACCCAATGTTTAAGAAAATCTGACTGCTTTCCACGTGATGACTATAAGGAAATTGCTGAAACAACTTTAATGCTTTTAGGAGAGGTTTCCAGAGAAAACAGTCATTGGCGGAAACCTGGTGCAATGCACCGTGCCAGGTGGATGGCAATGATTTTGTATACAAATAAAATGTATGCTTTTGCCCACCAAGCATCATATGATGAATCATTGATTAAGAAATTAAAGAGAATGTGTCTATTTAATGCATTAATTTATGGAAAATACTGGCTTTTATGTTCTAATTCACTAGATAGTCCAGCTAATGATCTGAAGTTTTATCATGATTTGGTGAATTACAAGAAGGAAGATAGGGAAGTTGCAAATGCTGCTTTGAAATCTTTTGCCAATCATTACTGGTATTTGACGGAGGAAGTGGTCCCTTTGAGTTTCTTTGGATCGCTAAGTAATGATGAAAAAGATAAGATCGCAAAATCCTTAAACAAATATCCAGTTCCAGAAAATTATGTATGTGGGCAACCTGTTTTCCCCATTTTAAAGGAAGACACAAAGCTTCATCAGCTAGTAGGTCCAATTTCATGGCATTTATTTCAATGCTGTGGGTCAAAACCAGACTCATGGATAAAGAAACCAGCATCAACATGGGAAGAGGTCGATGACTACAACAAACTAAAAAACATTCTTTCATCTATTAGAGTAGTCAATGATACCGCTGAAAGAGGAATGAAGCTGGTTCAAGACTTTCATGACAAATGTCAAAATGAAGAAGAATTTCAAGGTCTTTTGCAAATTGTGGAAAAGAATAGAAGACTAATTCCTGATCCTAGTAAAGAGACTCTTAAAAGAATGAAACTCAGTAAAGAATAGTTCATTAACAGATAGATTAGGTATTTTTATTTGCAGAAATTGTTTTAATTTAGAAGAGGCTGATTTTTTTTTGTTATTAAATATACCATAAATTGTCTTTTCTTATTTTTATGTTTAAAAAGCTCTTATATCAATGATTTCTAATTAGGAAACTTGTTTCTTTTTATTTTTTTGAGGAAAGAGTTGAATAAAGGAAAAAAAAAACGATGGGACCTCACAACTATAGATAAAGTGTTAATTTTTAGCTTTATTTTATATATATATATATAGTTTTGAGGTTGTCCTCACTTTGTATAGGCTAGTTATAATAAAAACTAATTATGATTTGCATTATAACTAGCAAATACAAAGCGGATCGCCGCGAAGCTGCATTGGGGTGATGCTTCAAAGGTGGTGGTAACACCTTATTTAAGAAGAAGGCACTGCAAGCAAAAAATTTTTTAATTAAAATTTAAAAAAATAAATGAAAATTTTCAAAATTAAGTAAATTTCTATTTTGATAAACCTTTCTAATAGAACTTTTGATTCTAAATCATTTTTACTCTATAACATTTTTCGATAAAGTTGATAGTGTTTGAGATATATGGGGTTTTTAGGAAAAGGGGATGCGCAAAATTTCAAGGGGGGGTGGGGGGGATTCAAAATTTGTCGGATTAGAAAATGCCTGTAAAATTCGTGTTTAGGACATCATTTGGCACAACATTAGACTCCTGGACCTTGACTTTTTGAAAATGACCCAAAAATGGTACACCCTAATCTGCATATATTTCCCAAAATATTTTCTCTTCATCCAATTTTTCTAGGCCGATTTCTCCCCTTGATCTTTTTGCCTTCTTCACAATTTTTATTAATTTTCTCATATCCTGTGTTGTTCCCTCTTTAAACGCTCTACTTAGCTCACTTACATCATAAGCTATTTCGGGTAAGATATGTTGTGATATCCAATTCAGTTGTCCCACAATTGATCGATAGAGAGTCAACTCTTTCCTTTTTAGGACTCTAAGACCTTGATAAAGCTTCCCTTCGGGTTCTTGTATACTCTCGATGTATTTCCTTTGCTCAATGAGTATTCTCTTTTCTTGTTGTCTTACGTGAACTCCTATATACTTGAAATTCTGCCTTCCTTGATCTCCCACCTTCAATTTTTCTTTCATCTTCGTAATAACTGTCTTAAGAAAATTATCATCTCCTCCGTAACAAAAATCGTCTACATGTGCACATAGGACTCCACTTACACTTCCTTGATCATCTTTCCAATAAAACATGTTTGGTTCCAGTTTGCTTTTAACTCCTCCAAGCTCCACCACCTTCACCACCTTCATATACCATGCTTTTGCCGCATCTTTAAGTCCGTAAACTGCTTTCTTCAACTGCCATAGAACACCACTTTCTACTTCACTGGGTGGTTTGACATACACTACTCTCTGTATTCTTTCTCCTTGTAAATATGCAGTTGCAATATCTAAAGTATGACACTTCCATCCCTTCTGATTAATTATGCATAGACACAATTTTAAAGTTTCTGGGTTACAAGTGGGTGCATCTTTTTCCCAGTCTTCCATTTCTTCCTCGAATCCTCTCGCCACCAATCTTGCTTTACAAATTCTTTTACCTGCTTTCACTTTTTCAGTCACCACCCACCTTGTGGACACACTTTTCTGACCAACATCTTCTACTTCTTCATACACTTCGTTATCTAGCCAGCTTTGTAATTCCTTTCGTTTGGCTTCCTCTACCTTTTCATCCTCAAAACCGAGCAGGACTTCCTCCTCGTCATCTATCTTCCTTATCTCTTCGTACTCTCTTAAATCAATCCAATCTTTCCTGCCGGTATTTATTTCTTGTATATTGTAGCTGTCTCCCCACTTTTTACTCGATCTTTTTCCAGCTAAACCCAAAATCTTCCATTCTTCTCGTTCGCCTGTTTCCTTATGCCGGGCCCTGACTCTATCTCCTTTTTTCAACTTAGGTATAATCTCTCTCTCTACCTCCTCCTCACGTTCATCTTCCTCATCTTCTACCTCATCTTCTGATTCCTCTTCATCTTCCATCGCCTCATCATCATCACACACTGGATCTCCTCCATCTCTTCTCACCATAACCATGTCCCTTTCTTCTCTGTCAAAGTTGTTGTTATCGATCTCCTCTTCCTTTTCATTACCTCTTTCTCTCTCTTCTTTCATGACTTCATTTGTTCCTTGAATCCGAGTGATATGCACTCGCGCCACTTGCCTTAATGAATCCCCATGCTTCACAATCACAGTTTTCCCATCTACGCCAATTACCTTTGCTGGTCCTCTCCACTCTTTTTCATTTTCTCTTTTGTAGTAGACCTCATCATTGATAATCACATCTTCTATCTTATGTACCCGTATATTTTTCCTCAGAGCAGTCCTTATTTTTAAACAAGATTCATTCTTAATGAATATTTCTCTTGCCTTATGCATCGCTTGTAGATTTTCCCTCACCATCTGTTCTTCATTTCCTTCTACACCACCAATGCTGAAGCCATCATTCAGAAGGTTCGGGTGTATCGGATTATGCCCAAACACTAATTGGTTTGGCAAAAAACCACCATAATTACTCAGACAATTCTTTGCCAACACCACCCATCCTAGAGCAATCTTAATGTTTACTTCTTCCGCCATCTTCCTCAAACTCTCCTTCAGTAATCCGACAGTCTTTTCACACAGTCCATTGCTCCATGGACTTTCTGCTGGTGTAGTCATCATTTTTATCTGCCATTTTTCACACATAATTCTCATTTTTTCATTTTGAAATTCACCTCCATTATCAGTCAGTATTTTTGCCGGTGTTCCGAAAATAGTCAACCATCCCTCCATCATTCCATTCATCACAGTCTCTGGTGTCTTGTCCTTTATCCACCTGGCTTGACAATATCTTGTCGCCATATCTACCATTACTAAGAATCTTCGTCCCTCAAGTTCTCCCAGATCAAGGGCTACCACCTCATTAAATTGTTTACTCCAACTCAAACCCACTACTGGCTTTGGTGGATTCTTCTTATATCTCTTACAAATATCGCACTCAATTAGTTGTTCCAATAATCTGTTTTTCATCTTCTTTTTCTGCTCTTCCTCCAGTCCCTCACTCCATCCAGCATCCTCCGTCAACCTCCAAATTCTCTCTCCACTAGCGTGTCCGAATTGTAGATGTAACTTTCTTATGGCTGCACCAATCTCCTTATCTCCTTTTTCTTTCCATCCTTCTGTCCACACTTCTTCTCTTCTCCTTTGTGGTATCAAACCAATTCTCAGGTGTCCTCTTCTATTTTCTTTAAGCGTCACTTCTACGTTATTCATATCTCCTATCACCACCTTTTCCTCCTTCATGCATACCTTCATATCCACTTTACACATAGTTTCCTTCCCTATTAACCAGGGCACATCTTTCAGTATTTCCGTTTTTATATACACTTTTTGTCCTCCTATATTGACAGGAATTTCCATGATGCCTCTTGATGGGAAGCTCGTCTTCCCAAAGGTAAAGACCTTTTTTGATGTTACAGTCTTTGCCCTCATTCTCTTAAGCTCCTCCTTATCCAACTCCATCACTATCTTTGATAGTCATAGTTCTCCACATACTGTTGATTTGCATCCAGTGTCTAAAATAGCTTCAATATCTCCCCATTCTTCTTCCTCAGTTATGACCTCACTCACGTAAATCTTCTCTTCTTTCTCCTCCTCGTGTTTCTTCTCTTTATCATTATCAGATCGACTAACCATCCCTTTGTTTTTATAATGCTTTGGACAATCATAGGCCCAATGCCATTCGGATTTGCAGATTGTACATCATGTTACCTTTCCCTGTTGGTTCATCGGGTTTCTTCTTCCAGCTCCTTTCCTGCTCCAATTTCCTCTCCATCGACCTCCACCTCTATTGTTTAATCCTCTTCCTCCACCATATCCACGATTCATCTGGTCATGTTCCAACCACTCCTCTCCTTTTGCTTCCTCCTCCAAGGTTTCAAATATCCTCCTCATTATTCGTGTCACCGTTTCATATTTCATCTCCTCCTTTCCACATGCTGATAAAACTAATTGTTTTTGTTGTTCAGACAGGCTCGCTTGTTCCAGCACATGAAATCCCTTCACTTCTCCTTCAAACATCTCTCTACCTAATGTTGTTTTACAGTCCTTCGCATTTTTTCATACCGGAAAATGTAATCCTTCATCGTTTCACCCACTTCCCTCTTGATCTTGAAATACTTCTTCATATTTCATAATTCTCCATCAAAGTCTCCTTTTTATACACTTTATCCAGAACTGACAAAATAATTGCTGCACCACCTTCTTGTTTAAGACTTCCTCGACTAATATCTTCGGTCACCTCCCATGCCTTCCCTCCTAAATTCATCCTTATTTCCAAACCAGGGTATACCACTTCTTCGCACATGATCAACCAATCCTCTACTCTCCAACTTCTAAATTCTTCTTGCTTCCCGTTGAAATGTGGACATCCTCTTCTCATCCTCCAGTCTCCACTGTCTTTATTGCTCATGTTGTCGAATTCGAACCACGCTCTGCTACCAGTGATAAAAAGTAGAATAATTTCTCACCTTCAATTTATTTAAGGTGTTCCTCGTGTTTCTTCTCTTCTCAATATTTAAGAAGGTACCCCCACCCCGTGTATACCCAGAACAGCCGGCTATCCCCTAAATACCACGGTCTAGGTACCCCCTAGAAATAATGCTTTAGCTCTTCTTTGCAATAGATGATCTTGCGCTTCTTTTGATTCTTCTTTGTTATTAGTTCTTATTATTCAGTTTTCCCCCTTGTTTAGAAAGGGTCTTTATTATCTCGTTTATTTATTCAATTTAATCTCTATCTTATTTATATATGCGAGCCTGTCTTTGGGCATATGTGCACCATCACCTGTAACAACAATAAAACAATGAAAGTAATGTATTAAAAATTCAAATAAAAAGTGTTACTCCCCTGAGTATGTGTGTCCTTTTCTTTGAACTACTGGACACAACTCCACCTCCTCATCTGTAGAATAAGAGCGATTTAGTCACTTTTCTTCAAACAAATTTGGAACATGAGTCCAGTTTTTCTCTAATTCAATAGGCTCATTTTCCCATTCACTCTCAACACTGGTGTCACTAAGCCAATCACTATCCTCTTCCTCAGTAGGAATGTAATCAGAATCAGTGTCACTAACATCTATTTCACTCATTATGAATGATTATAAGTATAAAAAGCAATTATGACAAACACAGGTCAACCACTACTGTAAACAATGCTCAAGGGCATAAATGACGCGATGTTTATAATGTTAGTCCCACCCACAAATTATACTCATTTGTGATTGGTTGAAAGATTTGAGTCAGTAAACTCCTCCTATGACTCAGAAATCCCCCAGTAATATCCTCCTAAGAATATTAAAGCAGTAGAAAAATTAGATGCATATGGATAATGCACGTTACTCATGGGATATTGGTGTGTGCATCTGATAGATAACACATTTTTCATCAGGGCCAATGAGTTAAATAAAAACCTTCATTGTAATGAACATTTGTTAACTGAACCTTCGTTAAGTGAGGGATGGCTGTATTTAATACAATTTTAAAAACTTCATGCTGATCTATCTTTGAATCTTAGCTCATGCAGATCGAAAAAAGGGTAGTGAAATGTCCTCATCCTATCCCTGAATTCATGCAGGTCAGGGGGTCACTGTAATCACTTTATGTAACATGCTTTGAGTTAATGTAAAGGCAAATGTGAGAAAAAATTCAAATGTCCTGCATGAACTACTTCCAGCCATGAGGGGCCAGCTATCATGCAGCCAGCACCACCTGGCTGCACATTCTTCAAGCCCACCAGCATTAGGGTGTGACCGTTGCCCTCCAAAAATCAAAAAATGGTCCTACAATGCTGTTCAAAGTTTTAGTGTTGTGTATTTATCTAGGAAACACCCCTGTAAATTTTCTTGGAGATCGGTGCATGTTTGAGCTAGCACCGTTGTACCAGCAAGTATTGCTATTTCAGCTTATGAACTTCATAAATAAGTGTGAAAATAGCACATTTTATCAGATTTTCATTTCCGGGTCTGGAATGCTGACCCACAAATTTTCCACGTATTATTTTATTGCATTTAATTTTAATGATGCTCTTTTCTTTTCCCTTGACAGTGATTTGATGATGTGAATAGAGAATTTAATCATGGATACACGGCAAGATGATGAGTATGTCAGAATGTTATTGGGCACTGTACCCCGAGAAGAAGAAAAGGAAATAAAGGGCTGCAAACTGCCAACTAATAGGCAGGTCTTACTATGTCTGTTAGCAAACCTTCGGGATATGCATTGGGACCAGGCTTTATCTGCCACCATTGACAATGTGCTTTTGCATTACCAGAAGGCGAATGTCCCGACCATTACAGGCAGGAACAATATTGGCTGAGTGATTAAAACTTACTATGACAAAGACTACATGATGCTTATGAAAAAGAATGAGGATAGAAGACGGGCTGATGATCCTGGAATTATGAAGTTTAAATCAGAATTGAGCCTGACGATGAAATTTTATAAGAACACAGTGTTGAAAGACATGGCGGCTGCGAAAAAGGGGAAAACTCAGGCCGAACAAGATGCCATCGATACTGACATACTCTTTATGAAAAGCATGCTAAGTGACAGAGTAGCTACCTACTCTGGGGTAAACAAAGTACTCACAGAAAAGGTTCAGAAGCGACAGAAAAGGCAGATGCAAGAAGAGAAGCGACAAGAGAGAGAGCAATGTGATCATGCTGAGAATGTACAGGCTGATATTGATTTACCTATTAGCTCTGATGAGGACGATGACATTGATGAAGCCAGCACTGCTGAACCAAAGAGAAAACATCGGAGAATAGTGAAAGAGGGAGTTTCAATTTTTGTGCCCCCATGATATTCTGAAGTCAGCAGAGCTTGTTTCATGCAGTGTTCGAAACAACATCTCGCCGACCCAGCTGAGTGCAATTGTGTACTCCCTTGTATCTGCATGTGGTGGAGATACATCAAAGCTGAGTCTAAATGCAAGGATGGCCCACCGATACCGAGCTTCCATCGTGTCAGAAATAAGTTTAAAAATCATGGATGAATGGCAACCATCAGACAAAGTACTGGTGCACTGGGATGGTAAACTTATGGACACGCTGGATTCCAAAGGCACTGATGACTGCCTGCCCATTCTTGTGTCTGGTGTCAATGGCACAAAGCTTCTTGGAGTCCCACCTCTTCCGCATTTGACTCAAAAAGCTGGCCTGGTTCAAGGAGACTTGATATCAACAGCAACCAAACAACTTCTGGTTGATTGGGAGTGTGAACAGAATGTCGTTGGTATGGTTTGACACAACTTCATCCAATACAGGTAAACCTATTTCAAACATCAGCGTGAATTTATCACGACATTAATACCAAAATACAGTGAATGATTTAACAGAAATCTGCAAAAAGCACGTGCCTGAAATGGTGGCCTTAAACTACAATTACATTTTTTTTTTCAGGACAAAAAACAGCTGCTTGCTTCTCCCTCCAAAAGGAATTAGAGCGTGCTGTATTCTGGTGCGCCTGTCGCAGGCATGTGGGCAAAGTCATCCTAGGTGTTTGCTGGGATTGCTTGAAAGTGGAGGGCTCTTCAAGTCCAAACATAATGGTTTTCCAGAGGTGAGTCATAAGCTTTACAAAATAACAAGGAATATTATTATCTAATGAACAAATTTAGTGGAATTTCTTTTATTAGACTCATAAGATATACTAACACCAAGCAAATGATCGATCATATCAATCTTAATACCCCTAAAACAATATTATAGATTAGTACGAAATACAATAATCCCAATAATTGCATTTCTAGGTTCAAGAACCATTTCTCTCAACTGGCGTACAATGAAAAAAAGAAATACTACTACCCCGCAATGCCTGGAGTGTTTGAGGAGTGCCAGCAGGAGATGGCTGACTTCTTCCGTGAATCTCTAGCCCAACCATTTACACGTGGCGACTACAAGGAGCTGGTAGAGCTTTGTCTGCTGCTTGTAACTAAAGGATCCAAGCCAGTGAACTTCACAATGGTCTACCCCGGCGCACTTCACAAAGCAAGGTGGATGGCTAAACTGCTCTATACCCTCAAGATTGTTCTTTTGTCAGGCCAGATCAAAGAGCAGTTTCCCAAAGCCGAGGTTGTGACAAAGTCAAATCAGCAAGTTAGAACGGTTTGCTGTGTTCACAGTCGCTGTTTATGTCCCATGGTGGATTGTTTGCCCCATTCCAGCAAGTGCGCCACTGAATGACTTGAATTTGGTCGAAACCTTGGCTGAATTTGCCCCATATGACGCCACAATAGTCGACAAAGCACGTGTGGCACTCGGTAGACACACTTGGTACCTAACTGAGGAGTTGGCCCCACTGGCTTTGTTCTCGTCCCAAGTACAAGAAAGGACAAAAGAGGAGATGAGGAAGGCCCTTCTTTGCCATGAAGGCACTGAAGTTACTAAGAGAGTGGGGCTCAATCATGGGGGCTATGGAAAGCCATATCTTCCCCCTGTCCCAGAAAGTGGCACTGCCCTGGTGGACCTAATTGGGCCTGACTCAAGCTGGTTCTTCACCATTTTAGGCATGCCCTATCAGTTTCTCCACAGTCGAGCCAGTGAATGGGCGGATCATGATGACTACCTGAACATGAAACGGGTTGTGGGCAAGCTTCAGGTCGTCAATGAGGCTGCAGAGCGTGGTGTAAAACTTTGCCATGACTTTCTTAATGTTGCCAGGGATGAGGAGCGCTTTCAAGAAGTCCTTCAAGTAGTTGAAAATGACAGACTCCGCGTTCCGAATCAGCGCAAACGATCATCTGTTTCCGAACAGAAATCATGGTTTCTTGCTCTAGAGAAATAATACCTTGTGAATATATGATAAAACCCCTTAATGTACCATGAGAGAATAAGAATGATTAACTTTTTTGTATTAGTGATAACAGCTTTTAATTAAGACAGGCAAATGATTGTGTTAATATCCCTTATGATGGTTGTGTAATCTCATATATAGGCGCGTATGCCGTATAAGCAAAATTGCTATTTTTCAAATTGCTGGTGCTCACTCGAATATGCATGAATCTTCAAAAAATTGCACATGGGTATTTTTTATGTCAATATGCAACACCAAAATTTTGAACAGCATTGTAGGACAAAGTTGGGGCAACTGTCACACCCTAACCAGCATGCCAGCTGTTGTTGGCAGTCTGGCTTTCATCACCTTTCAAAGTTCACCACTTTGAAAGGTAATGAAAGTGGTGAACTAAGTGGGTAAGACAGTGATGATGGTAGTATCTTAAGTCTCAAGTGGAGAGGCAGACCCCCCCTCCAAAGTATTGAAAAATTTTGCAACAGGAACACATCCCCCCCCCCTTAATACATGGGTTGCTTTGAGAAAATATGCTTCATTTTACATAAATTCACTTTATTAACACTTTTTAGGAACATAACCCTTCCATTAAATGAGGACTCCGTAATTTATGAATCAGATAGTGTCAAAATTTTATTTTTGGTCAAGTGAGTTAAAATTGTCTGTCTTTCATTTACCCTTACTATGACCTTTAAAGTACAGAATATATAAGTAACTAAAACAATGGAGGCAAAGTTAGCCACTTTCTAGAATTAATTAAAATCCCATATGCTTAATACTCAAATATCAAAACTAAAAGAAAAAAAAATTTTTTGTAAATTTAAAAGTGAAAATTTTTTTCTATTTCCAAATTCCTAAAAAGTAAGACAGTCTACAGGATGTCCCATAAGTCTGGCATCATAGGAGAAATTCATATTTTTCTATTTCTACAAACCATAATTCATATTTTTCTCTTTCTACAGGGCATGTCTGTGAGCAAGGAAGAACGAATCCAGATAATTCTACTCATAGGAAATTGGAGTCAAAGAGAGGCTGCTGCTGAATTTAACAGACTGCATCCAGACCACGAGCCAATAACAGAGTTGTGTTAGCAGACTTGTTGCAAAGTTTAAGGAAACAGGATCCATAGAAGATAAACCACACAGTGGACCTTCTAGGAGGTCCACTGACGATGATACAGCGACTGCTATCCTGGCTCATTTTACAGAAGTCCCAATAAGTCTCTTCGGCAATTGTCCGCTGAGACAGGAGTGTCGAAAAGTAGCATCCATCGCATTCTTCAGGCTCACAAATGGCATCCATATAAACTTCAGATCCTACAGAAATTAAGCGATGATGATCCCGACTGGCGTATGGAATTTTGTGAATGGGCTACGGAACAATATGCTCAGGATGCCAATTTCCCGTCCACCATTCTGTTCAGTGATGAGGCTGTTTTTTATGGAAATGGTGAGGTAAATCGACAGAACACCCACTACTGGTCTCAAAACAACCCTCACTGGTATACCTCTTCAAAGGAACAAGGTGCATCTCGGTTGATGGTATGGTGTGGCATTTGGAAGGATCGCATCATAGGCCCCCTCTTTTTCAATGAACATTAGGGTGGATCGATTTTACATTTTTTCGATTTCCATATTCTAATAGAGACAAAAACTTGCGCATGCATGAGAAAATAGCCTCTGCAAAACCTTAGCTTAATAGGTAATCATCTTCTGCCCCTGGCAGAGCGATGAAAATCATATTGTAGTAGTCAAAAACGTATTTTTAAACCCTAGCCTAGAGTCATAAAATTTTGCGTGTGTGTTATTTCATGCCTAAGCAACGATATAAATGCTATGGGAAATATATAAATGCATTATTTAAAACAAAGAGCCGATCTGAAAATATGTATATTATACATATTTTCAGATCGGCTCTTTGTCTTAAATAATGCATTTATATATTTCCCATAGCATTTATATCGTTGCTTAGGCATGAAATAACACACACACGCAAAATTTTATGACTCTAGGCTAGGGTTTTAAAAATACGTTTTTGACTACTAAAATATGATTTTCATCGCTCTGCCAGGGGCAGAAGATGATTACCTATTAAGCTAAGATTTTGCAGAGGCTATTTTCTCATGCATGCGCAAGTTTTGTCTCTATTAGAATATGGAAATCGAAAAAAAATGTAAAATCGATCCACCCTAATGAACATGTCACTGGAGGCACCTACCTATGTATGCTCAAGGAAGAAGCATTTCCCAGTGTCTTGAATGAAGAAGGAAATTTCCCAACATGGTTCCAGCAAGATGGCGCTCCTGCACATTACAGCACCCAAGTAAAGGAATACCTGTACCAACAATTTCCTGTTCATTGGATAGGACATCAAGGGCCTGTGGAATGGCCAGCTAGAAGCCTGGATCTCACACCACTAGATTTTTATCTCTGGGGCCACTTGAAAGCGCTGGTATACGCAGAGAAAATTAGGAGTGTTGAACATTTGCGGCAGCGCATTATTGGGGCATGTAACACCATTACTCCTGACATCATTCACCGTGTGCTTGCTGACTGGGTATCATGTCTGAATTTGTGTACTGAAAACAATGGTGGACATATTGAGCAAGTTCTGTAAATAAAAGCTTTTGTTTTGCCTTTTTTATTATTTTTCCTATGATGCCAGACTTATGGGACACCCTGTATAAATGTTATCATTTTAAGTTCACAGAATATAGTCTTCTTAGACTCTACAACCCAAGGTCCTTTAAACTGCATTTAGCCTAAGTTTCCAACCTATTAGAATTAGGGCTATATTGGTCCTTAAAGCAAAATGATGTGGTCAGTTTTAATTAAGACAAATTAAGATTTTTATATTATTTTCATTCTACCATACTCAATCAAGGATAATTTACTTACCAACTTTCTTCATGAGCCAATCATGTGGAATTTCACAGTAAGTACCAGAAGGATCAACTTTGGATGGAAGTTTTGAAATAGAAGTTGGACGGCCAAATTTAGATCGCCAGTGCCATGAAGCAAGTTTCTCTGAAATAAATTTAGGTAGGGTATTGTTAATCAACTAAAAATTCTGAAGTAATGTACTATACTAAATGTATGTTCTCAGTCAGCCTAATAGTAAAAAAAATTGATGAATTTGTCTGCCATTTCAGGATAAGACACAGTAACTTCAATTGCTGCCTTTTGTGAAGCTAGCTATAAATTAGTTACAATCATTTACTTTTGGTGGATCACTAGTCACTCATTAAGGGCTGTTCATGTTATAGAAAAGAATTCATTCTGAACTAAAGCATATCTCCAAAATATATTAGGCAGAAAAAAATACATAAAAAGTATAATGAACCTAAGCTTTAGATCAGTTTATTTGAATTCCAATTTCTACAGCTAACTACTGCCTCTTGACATAAAAATGCAAGCTGTGGTCTTCATTAGGTCAAGGATATTTCATTCTAAACATAAGGCGAGTGGTTTGAAACTATAATATTTCTAAAATGAATTCAGGCAGTTGGAAGGCTTTGTTGTTTATGAACATAGTTACTTCTGATTTAGCAAATTAAAAAGCCATGATTTTTCCATGAAATCCAATAAACTTTTTATGAATTCTAAATTTATCATTGCTCAATGATTTTAGTCTATAACTGTAATGATAAATTGTATGAAAACACCAATACATACATTTTGAAATGTTACTTTGCTCTTTTGAATGGCCTCCTCCTCATCTCCCCTTATAGCCACCCACATCCACCCAGTTCATTTTGATTTATTTTCATCAAATTCAATTACATGACAATGGGAAATATGCAAACACCTCAATGACATCACAACAAAAATTTTACAATGAAAAATAGACTTGCAAACAATTTAATACCATATAACAAAAATTTTTTTAGAGAAACCTTATAATTCACCAACAAAGACACATCAAGACTGCACAATGCTTTTATTTAAATACGAGTGTACACAATTCAGCTCATACATCTTTGAATAATTTCCCATTAATTTCACCTTGTACAGGCTACAGCCCTTATTTCTGATTGCATTTTCTTTGATTTTTCACGCAGAGCACTTGGTCTTGCTAGCAGAGTAAAGCCATTTTTTCCAAGCATCTTTTGTCACATTATCTGCATATCCAAGATGATCTGCCACTACTTTTTTAACTTTTTCTTTCTTCTTTTTCTTGACAGTCAGCTCCTCATCCAGTAACCTAACCTATGACCAGTATATCCCATAATTTAACCAATTAAACAAAAATAAAATCTGGTTCCACTGTATACTTGACAGAGCTGGGCACCACAAACTCAAAATCACTTCCGCAATCGCAAATCCGCAAACTCAAACCTTAACTTCCGCAACCGCAAATCCGCAAACTGCTTGCCATTTTTGGTGCCACAAACGCAAATCCGCAAACCATATTTCCAATTTTTACAGTGTTGGGCACTTCCGCAAACACTTCCGCAAACCGCAAATTCCGCAATCGCAATTTTAACTATAAAAAGTATCCAAAACATTAAAGAGGTATAAAAAGTTTTTATATCTTTTTAATGTTTAATGTTTTAGCATTGTTTTTATTAAAAACAAGGCTAAATAATTGGCGGCCAGTGACAGCAGCGTCACAGCACTAGCGGGCTTGGCCAGTGACCACGTGGGAAATTTGCGGAAAGATTTGCGTTTGCGGTCTTAGTTCCGCAATGCAAATTCTCTAATTTGCGATGACTTTGCCGCAAATGCAAATCTGCAAATGAAAAACATACTTCCGCAATTGCGGAAGTGCCCAGCTCTGATACTTGATGAATGAAATGAAAGTAAAAAGGGACAATAAGGAGGAGGACTGAGATATGCTACAACAATAATTATTAGGGAAATATTGGCAAGAAGTAAATGGCGATGGTTATTGACTTTGGTGCAATTACTAAAGAGATGATTAAGGGTCCTCTCATAGACCAAGTAAAATACCATGATCTTTAATTTTTTTACAGTTCCATGACTTTTCATGTTCAACTTTTTCCCTGATTTTCCAGGTTTTTTCAGGAAGTGTTAACTATTTTATGAAGTACAACCTAACAATGAAAACACACACTGGCATTTTAACCCTTAATCCCTACCCATTATAAAAGTTACACTAGCAGTACTGTAGTACACCAGTACTGTGGGTAGGGTTTAAGGGTTAATATGGTAATTCTTCTCAATTTTAATACATGAAAACTTTTTTCTAAAAATTAAATGAAATAGGCTAGGCCTAGTTAATGAACAATAGATTACGAAACTAAGTTATAGGTACAGTAGTTTACTTAAAAAATGCAAGGTAGGCCTATGTGTGTAGGTTTAGCTATGCACATAGTACACATGTATAGGCTACTGAAGAATATTAAAATGAGAAGAGAATGAGATAGGCCTGTTACAGAGAAAAAAAGGATTGAGAGCCTGACAGAGAGAGTAAGTACCTATGAATAAAAATGGCAACATAAAACCTAAAACTATCATCATCCTGATGTATTCAGTGTTTAAGAAAGTTAGATACAGTTTAATATATAAATTATTTATACTACTATAAAATGGGGTGACCCCAAACAGGGAGGTGATTTTACTGTTTTAAAATTTGTGAAAAATTTATCAGGAAAAAGAAAAAGTGAATTGAATAACCTTTATTAATAATAAAATAAATACAGTGGTTTTACAATTTACACTGATAAATAATTGTGAAACTGGACTATTTATTTGCTTTACTGGGCTCTTATTAAAAATAAAACAGTTATAATTATTAATAAATAAATCATGAATAAGTATTATTAACCCTTTACCACCTGAATTTTTTGTTGGGTAAGTTACAAATGTGTGTATTTGACAGGTTACAAATAGGTCATTCCATGTCAGTTCAATGGAATTTTGGGTCGAAAAAACGTGACCATCACCAATATTTTTTAAAATTGGCACACTTATAGACCTCAGTGAGGAAAACAGAATGGCGTTTCAACACTCTAGGTCATATGGTTCCGGAGATATGGCCATTCAAATTTTATAAAAAAATGTCAATTTCCAAGATCATACCATATTTCAACATGCAATATCTCAGCTCCTATTGCACTTACAGAGACCATTTAAACACTATTTTAAAGCTTTTAAGCAGATCTACAACTTTGTTTCTATTCATATTTTACCTCAGTGATAAAAAAAAAGTTGATCTTATTTTTTACCTTTGACCTTGTGTAGGTCATTTGATGTCACAACTAATTTTTTTCTCCTTTCACCCAATTTTGGGTACACATGTCTACCTTAACCTAGAACAAGATTTTTAGTGTTGATTAAATTAGTATAGATGCTACAGCCATTTCAGTGGACCATACCCGCCTCCATTTTGACCAAGTACCTTTTTCCACCAAACTTTGGAGCGCCGTTTCTTTGGAATTGTTTGAGCTAGTGTTGAGAAAAGTACCATTAGATTTGTCTCACTGAGATCTATAATGTTTGCTATTTTTAAGACAATTTGCCTTTTAATATGTATACTAAAATAACCTATTCCTTTATTTTTACCAATTAAGTTATAAGAACCAATTCTTGTCTAGCTGGGTGAAACCATGAAAAAAGAGGCATCAACATAACTTTATTTTAAAAAAGGCAGTTATTAGGTATTTACAATATATTTTATTTTTGTTTTCTTTCCCACCTACCATCAGCTCCTTTTACAGAAACGGTCTTTCAACCCTGGCATTTGTCTACTCACATCTGGCAAATGATAGAAGTCAATTACTTTGGCAGCAGTTTCACTATTCAGGCGTTTCCCCAAATGCGGATTAGGAGTTGAAAGCACTCCCTTCTCTCTCACCAAACTCTTTGCTTGCCTAGCCATGTAATCCGAGCACTTAAATTCTTCTCTGATCTTTATTTGTGTCCATCTTTTTGGTAGGATAGTAAGAATTGTGTTTTTCACTTCGACTTGTCACTTGATTAAATTTCTCTTTTAGTTGTTGAAGAATCTCCAGTTCTGTATCATCTGAGTCACTGCATGAAATTGGTTTAGTTGCAAGTTCAAGCTTTCTTTTCACTACTACTACTACTTTTCTCAACTTTCTCTTTACGTTACCAGCGCTGTCAGAGTGTTTACATGGTTTTATTGGGGGTCTCATCAAGTGTGGCCAATGAAGCATTGAATTTACTAAGCTCATACTACTGCATTTCAACTACATCTACAGATCTACAGAAGCTAAGGCTAACAAAGACCCTAAGATCCACTCTAAGGCTAGCCCGAGAGAAAGGAGAGAGTAGGGGGTTAAGAGAGAAGGAGAATAAGGGGTTAAGGAAGGAGCAACACCTATCATTCGTGGGTTAACATTCATTCAGAAAAAGAGGGAAAAAGTCTCACCATCATCATCCGCCGGCCACTGCCAACAAGTCAGAAAAATAGTCGGAGAATATAGGAGAGGGGTGAAAGATGAAAAGAAGTAAAATAAGAATGCTTACAAACCATGCAAACACAGTCTTAACTCACTGTCATACCATGCAAACTACAAACATGCAAGAAAGAGTTAGAGACATGCAAAGTAAGGAGGATAAAAAAAAAAAAAAGTAGGTAAAGTTAAACAAAAAGTGGGTTAGTTTACGCTATGAGCTACATCTACATTCGTGTTAGTCTAATTTTTTTTTTTTTTTTTTTTTTTATTGCTGGCATCACGCTGGCATGTCACAAGCTGGCATTCATCGTCAACAGACTCATCCTCGAGCACCACCACCAGAGCTCCTGTTGTTAACTTTCTTTTTTAATTTTAAACAACGTTAATATTTTTAAAATGTCTGTCAAGACGGTTCTTAAACACATTAACGCTGGTAGAATGAACGACTGACGCGGGAAGATTATTCCATTTATCAATTACTTTAAACGTAAAGAAGTTTTTAGCGATATTAGTAATGAAACGTCTGCCACGCAACTTGAATCCGTTATTGCGAGTATTACTATTATCGAAAGTGAACAATTTGTCAAAATTTACGTTATCGATGTTATTAACGATTTTGAAAACTTCAATAAGCTCCCCCCTTAATCTCCTAGTTTCGAGTGAATACAAGTCTAACACTTTAATCCTATCTTCATAAGGCTTATTGCGCAATGCCGGAATAAGTTTCGTGGCACGACGCTGAACCCTTTCTAACCTATCAATATCCTCACGCAAGTACGGGCACCAAAACTGAACGGCATATTCCAAATGAGGCCTGACTAGGGACTTGTAAAGGGGCAATATATCCTTCGATTTAAATTCAAAATTACGCGCTATGAAGCCTAACATCCTATTAGCTTTTGCGCAAGACTCCAGGCACTGGTTCCTAACCTTTAAATCTTTAGTTACGCGTACGCCTAAATCTACTTCCTCGTCAACGCTCGCTAAATCCCTATCATCCATCGTGTACACGTAATTATTGTTGCGAGAACCTATATGCAAAACTTTACATTTATCTACGTTAAATTGCATCTGCCACTTATCCATCCACTCCATAATCCTATCTACATCGTCTTGGATCCTATTTCTATCATCCTCGTTAACAACCTTACCACCTATTTTAGTATCGTCCGCGAATTTTGACACGTTACTAATCAATCCTACATCTATGTCGTTAATGTAAATTACGAATAACAATGGGCCTAACACTGAACCCTGTGGGACACCACTACCTACCTCTAACCACCCCGATTCACTACCATTAACTACGACCCTCTGCCTCCTAGCACGAAGCCATTCTTCTAACCAGTTAGCTACCTGACCGCGGATACCGTGCGCTTTAACCTTCGCAATTAGTCTCCTATGCGGAACTGTATCGAACGCCTTTTTAAAATCTAAATAAATAACGTCAGCTGCCCTATGCCTATCGTATTCGCGCACTATTTCGTTATAAAATTCTAACAAATTTGTTAAACAAGACCTATGGCGTCGAAACCCGTGCTGACTACTATTAATCAAACCCCTACTTTCTAAGTGATCGATAATACGATCCCTAACTATGGATTCCAAAAGTTTACCGACAATTGACGTTAAGCTAATGGGCCTATAATTGCTAGCTACCGCGCGGTCGCCTTTTTTAAAAATAGGCGTGACGTTAGCTAATTTGAAGTCTTCAGGAATAATCCCCGTTTCGAGTGACTGATTAAAAATCTTCGCTAAGGGGCCTACGATAACGTCTTTCAAATCTTTCAAATGTCTAGGATAAAAAGCGTCAGGGCCTGGAGCCTTGCTAACTTTTAGCCTATCGATATAATGCGCAATCTCAGCCTCATAAACAGTTATTTCATCTAAAATAGTCTCGCTACTAAATGGAACGATATCGTCAACGTCGGGGACATTATTTACGTCCTCTACGGTAAAAACTGTCGCAAAAAAGTTATTGAAAATACCCGCCATCGCCTGAGCGTCAGAAGCCAAAGCGCCATTTACATCCAATAGAGGGCCTATGTTATCCTTTACCGGCTTACGATTATTTACGTATTCAAAAACTTTTTTGGATTATGTTTACTATCCGCAGCTATAACTATCTCTAAATTACGCTTGGCATTCCTAACTGATCTTTTAACCTGACGTCTAAGCTCGATATATCTATTAAAGTTAGCTACCTGGCCATTGCGCTTGTTAAGTCTATACGCTCTCCAATGGTTTCTAGCTCAGATGGGGCACTTGATGAGGTGGATGGTGATTTTTCAAGTGGTTCACATTCAGGCATTGGGGATGGATGATTTGCTAGTATATTTCAACAGGTTGCACATGCTTTATGATTATTTGTTAGTTTCAATTCAGGATTTCGATCAATCAAATTTTTAGTCAATGCACAAATGCCTTTTTTCACTTTTCCTTTGTGTTTTTTAAATGGGTCACAACAGAACCTGCCAATATTCAAACTGCTGAAATCCATGTTTATCTAAAAAGAAAAAAAATACATATGTAGCTTAAAAGCCAGGGTTGGGTTCAATTACACAAAATGGAAACAATTACAATTTTTTTTATTTTTCTTCAAATTAATTACAGTTAGTATTGTACTTCACAATTTCAAGATCAATTGCAATTTCAATTAATTTTGTCTGAATCTAATATACTATTTCAGAAATGAAGCTTATATATATATATATATACGGTATGTAACAGTTTTTTTGCGCACACCTACAGGTCGCTACAATTGGTGTAGAACAATGCAGTTTTCACCATTCAATGCATCTTTTTATTGCGCAGTGCCCATGCTAAAAAAAAATTCTATAACAAATCCTGCCCCCCCTTTTAGGGGTACAGTTCTTCCCATTTCTTCATTTTTAATCATAATTTTGGCACAAAATGGGGGAGGGGTGGGGTAATGGGGGAGGGGGTGGGGTTAATGGGAAAACTCAGAAAAATAGATGCGATATATATATGTAACCAAAAAAAAATTAAAGTGAATCCTTTGCAAGGTGCCAGCCCCCTTCCCCCCTTGGGGGTAATGGGGGAAGGGTGGGGGTAAATGGGGGAGGGGTGGGGGAGGGGGTATTGGGGGAGAGGGGTGGGGTAATGGGGAAACTCAGAAAAAAAAATGATAACCAACATCGATTCCGGTCAGGAAGATCATGCTTATCACAACTAATGGAACACTATAACAATATTATTGATGCACTCGAAACAATGAAAACTATGATTTGGCGGGCCACAGGGCCCCCAATTACTGTCAGTTCAGTTATTTGGTCAATAAAACTATAGAAATGAACGCAGTCATGAAAATCTTAGGCTTCAAATCCGAGTTCATTGTATTAAGATTTGTGAAGCTTTAGATTTTCATGGCTGCGTTCTTTTCTGTAGTTTTATTGAATGAATAATTGGTTTGCCAGTATTAAGATTTGTGAAGCTTTAGATTTTCATGGCTGCGTTCTTTTCTGTAGTTTTATTGAATGAATAATTGGTTTGCCAGTAACTGGAAGGCCGCAGGCACCCCAATTACTGAGGCCCAAGGTGAGAGGAATAGGAATGATATCCAGATAAAGGGCTACTGATGTTCAAAATAAAATACGCCGTAGGCCCACAATTCAGCCGAAGCACCGCAGATCTAGCAAAATTGGCGCATAGCACCAACCTTTTGCTAGTCAATTACAATTACACAAATATAACTATCTATTCTATATATCTAAATATATATCTAAAATAAGTATATATCTATAAAAATATATATCTATATCTAAGTATAACTAAATAAACTATCAAAGGTTTATTTTCATTGGATGATGTATGACTGCCAGATCTAGGGGTATAATTTTTAATGAATGACATTAATTGATCAATTACATCAGTTATGGCTGAAAAATCAATTACAATTACCTTTTTTTTTTTTTTTTGAATCAATTACAATTAATGGAAATTAGGACCAATTAATTAAAAATACAATTATAATTATTCATTGTATCCAACCCTGTTAAAAGCTATTTTTGCTTAGATGGCACAAATAAAATTTGGGACCTACTGATCTTGTTTCAGAGGTCTACAACAAGAAAAAATGTGCAGTTTGATTTACAGATTGGAATACTTATACTTATTCAACCAAATAACTGGGTTACGTTAGGCTAGTTAATTACCAATTTTTTTGAAAATTAGCAGACATTATATATCTCAGTAAGAAAAATCTAAGGTATTTTTCTCAACACTCTAGCTCAAACAGTTCCAAAGATACAGTGCTCCAAAGTTTGGTGGAAAAAGGTACTTGGTCAAAATGGAGGCAGGTATGGTCCATTGAAATGGCTGTAGCGTCTATACTAACTTAATCAACACTAAAAATCTTGTTTTAGGTTAAGGTAGACATGTGTACCCAAAATTGGGTGAAAGGAGAAAAAAATCTGTTGTGACATCAAATGACCTACACAAGGTCAAAAGTCAAAATAAAAAATAAGAACTTTTTTTTTACCACTGAGGTAAAATATGAATAGAAACAAAGTTGTAGATCTGCTTAAAAGCTTTAAAATAGTGTTTAAATGGTCTCTGTAAGTGCAATAGGAGCCGAGATATTTCATGTTGAAATATGGTATGACCTTGGAAATTGACCTTTTTTTTTTACAAAATTCGAAGGGCCATATCTCCGGAAACATATGACCTAGAGTATTGAAACAAGCGTTATTCTGTTTTTCTCACAGAGATCTATAAGTGTGCCAATTTTTTTAAAAATCAGTGATGGTCACGCTTTTTTCACCATTGAACCGACATTGAATGACCCAAATTCATCCATTTGGGCAGTAAAGGGTTAATAGTTAAAGTATGTATTAATCTTAAATTATCATTATCAATATGAAATGCAAGGTATTGAAGGTATTATACCAATATCATACAAAGAAATCAACATTATACACGAGAGATAAGAACTGAACAATCACAAGTAATGTGTCTTTAATCCTAGATTTTTATTAGTATGCCATTATTAATTGGTATTTCAACTTGGTTTTAAACAAATTTACATTCACATTATTTTTTATATCAGCACTTAAATCATTCCATAGTTTCAATCTAATGAAAATGGGTAATTTTTGAGATGAAGACCATCTAAAATGAGGAATAACATGCTTTAATCTATTTCTGGTCTGGTATGAATGGATTTCTTGATGAGTTACAAAATATCTATTTACCCATTGTAATTTAATGATTTTGTTACTTACACTTGTAAATAAAAATAAAATGTGCCAGTTTGATTACATCATTGAGCTTTAATAGTTTTAGCTCTTTAAATAATGCAGTGGAATGATCATGGAAATCAGCATCAAATAATAACCTTATTGCTCTTTTTTGGATGATGAAGATACCATTTAAAGCATTGTTAGTGGAGTTTCCCCAAACAAGGGTGCAGTACATTATATAAGGAAGAACAAGTGTATGATAAAGTCAAAACTGTTTAGGGACTACATTTCTAAGTTTAAACATTATAGCAACACTCCTTGAAATCTTTTTTGTGATATAATTTACATGATCACTCCATTGCAAATTCTTATCTGGCATTACACCAAGAAAATTTGTTATGTTACAGTATACTGTACTCCTTTACAGCAATTCATGATTTCACCCTTTCATGTATTCAACAGTATACCTTGAGATGTATCGCTGAATACAAGAAAAGCCTTAGAATTACTTTTCCTTTTTTCATGTAGGTTTGCATTTATTTATATATTTCACATGCTTAATTGTAAAATTCCTCATATACTGTATATACATTTATATAAATTATGCTTTCTATTCCATAAATTACAAATTTGTCATATTTCTTCTTTACAAGATTCATTTATAATGATTTTATTAATAACCATGCTTAAATTACAAGTTAAATATAAATGCCCACTGATACAACAACAGTTAATTAATCTTCAATAAGAATTGTTAAATATAATAGAACCTCTATCCAGAAACCCAAATAATGAAAACACCCATTATACAGAAAAATCATGGCCTCTCACCCATGATCAATCATCCAGAAAATTATCAATCATTTGGAATCACTGCCATAGTTCTAGTAGCCACCACTCCACCATGCGGCACTGTGGTTGGTAGTAGAGTCATTTTGTTGTTTACGAGCCAAATGTGAGCCAAGCGTCACATTTTTCTTGATTAGTTTTCAGTAATGGCCAATCCAAAGCATTTTTATATCCCTATTATGGGTGCTAGTGATGGTGGCAATGGTAGTAGCAGTGGTAAGAGTGGTAAAATACCATTGTCTCCCAAGAGTAGTGAAAGAGTTGGAGCCAAGAATATGTGCTGGGAAATCAAGTGGTGATGCAAAATGACAAAGGAATGTGCTAAACATCTAGCAAAAAGTAGAGTGAAAAAAACTTGATTACAGCGTAGGTGTTGCTCAACTCATAGAAGACTATGATGTTGGGCAGTTGACTATCCATGACTTAAGGAGCTAAAAAGATGATATCAGAGAACAATGAAATTATTACTATTATTATTTTTTACAAGTTATGAAAAGTATTGCTTTTATCTTTTTTGTATGTAATGTGTTGGAAATGAAGTGGCTCATGTTTGTTATAATCAAGATAAAAATCCTGTCATAATACTAATGATGATAATAATAATAATTTTATTGTTCTCTGACATATCTTGAAAGCAGACAATAGTGTACAGAGAATAGCATCATCTTCAGAAAAAAAGTAATGTATCTCAGAAACAAAGCAATTGCGGATTTATATTCATCCAGAGAGATCCTTTGGTAGAGTGTTGGGAGTATGATGGGACCAGTAATTTTAGTTCTGAGACAACTGCTGGAATGGAAGGGTGTTCGCAAGTGGAGCTAAACTGTGGAGATATGCCTCCAGTAACTCAGCATTTGGGTGAGACAGATGTTCCAACACCAATTGAAGAGATTCAAGCAGGGGCTAGTCCAGTGGGGGAGCAAGGTTTTCGAACTATGCAGGAGTCAGAAGGTAATGGATAGACCTTCACTTGGTTATGAGAACTCTCTGATTTTGGCAGGGTCATTAGAATCAGTTTTCTCCGGTACTCCCATTAGTGAGTCTTGTCTCATGAGTCCCCAAATCATATCTCCACTACAAAAAAAATCAGTTGTGGGGTGCTGCTTCTGAAAATGAGTCTGGGGAAACTGAAGTCCAGGGTAAGTTGACAGATTTGCATGAACATATGGACACACTGGAGGAAAATGCTCCATTAGATGGATTAAAATTGGCCCAGCAATCATTGAGACTTGTACAACAGTCTCTAGACCTAGCTAATGATGCATTGAGTACTTTGGAGAATTCATTCCTTGGGTTCACTGATTCCATGCCAGGATCACCTCAAGTTCCTTGATCTCAGTCTTGCTGTGTTAGTTTTAGCCCTGTGCATTCAGGATTTACCTCATGTCAGGAGATACTAAATGAGTATAGACAAAAGGTTCGTGCCTGGACTAGTCATCATCATCATTTCCAAACTGAGACCAATACTTCATGATCAGAGAAACGTAACTTAACCCAGTCAGGGCTCAACCACCCATTCACACACTCCTGTGGCAATCCTGCAGAATTACTAAATGTACAACCACAGATCCTTGAGTACAGAATCAGAGGTAACAGAGTAAACTGAAGTGAAGTATTGTGGGTAAATTTGTTATACAGCATTAGGTTAAAAATAATTAAAGAAAAATAAATACACCATAAAATGACTAGATTTGGGTTTTCTTTCCTGCAAGGGGATACCCAATGTGCTCAGCCCTCAAAAGGGATGTAAGAATGGGTTATTCACCGATTTCCATTTTATTTTTGGGTATATAACCAGGGTAGTAGTAGTTAGTGAACCTTTTGTTCTTAAGGTGTCAATAATTAATTGTTCTAGGGGAGTAAGCAGCAGGCATAAACCTCTGAGGGAAAGATATGGAATAATGCATGCTACTGGCTTACTACTAATTGACATTCCAATGGTTTAAAAAATATTAAAAAAAGGGAAGGGGCTAGAGTGAGGATTTGGCCCATTCTTCTAGCCTTGATTTGGTTTTCCTTCATTTCTTTTTTTCACTGTTCTGACTGATACTCTCGTTTAAAAAAACAAAAAAAAAAACAACGAATTCCCAGATGATTTGTGATTGACTACACCTGGCTTGAGTGGTGGATGAACAAAGGGGTTATTTGCCAGATTTCCCCATGATATAGTGTGGGAAGAACACTACAGTCAAATTTATGGGTCCTGGTCTCTTGATCCAGTGTTAAGGGAAATAGAGACAATGAAGTGACTCAAGCACGAAAAACACAGTAAATGTTGTGATCCAAAAGGGGGTTGGAGAGGCTATGGGCAGAAACTGTAGGTTGTGCCAGAAACAAGGAAGTTATACCAGTGAACAATGTGTAGGTTAAGTGAAATGAAAGTGGTGCTAAAAAAAAAAATAAAAAAAATGCCAGTATTTACCATGTGCATATTTGGAAGTAATGTATAATGTTTAGTGGTAGCTACCATATTCTGGAATTAATGTATAATGTTTAGTGGTACCAAATTGATTAATTAATAGTGAGATTTGGGCATTTTGTTAAGTTGACTTGGTTATGTAAATAGTTTTTCCCTGTTTGTTATAATTGGCCAGTTTGAGTAAAGCAATTGTTATTAAATAAGTGTAATAATTTGGGGTACTATTGAGTTTTAATGTAAGATGAAGTTAATTAACTGGGAGGGTCAGCATGGTTTTGATGCAATAACTTTTGTAATGTATACTCCCATGTTTAGATTGTCAATAGATGCATTATCCTGGTAGAGAACATGGAGGAAGAAAGAATTGTGAGGGGCTTTTTCTTAGGGGGAAGGAATGTGGGGGTTGTGAAGTACCTTTCAGAAGAATTAGTTGCTATGGCCTTTTCTTAGGGGGAAGGAATGTGGGGGTTGTGAAGTACCTTTCGGAAGAATTAGTTGCTATGGCCTTTTTTGATGACAAGCCTCGGCTTTGACAAAGATTCAGATGATTCACGCATTGAGTGCTAACAGTAGTGCGGAGGATGATGAAGCACCCCCCTCCCCACCAAAAAAGTTCAAGTTGATCTGAAAATTTTCGGAGATAAGTCACTACAGGATTTCGTCACAAACAGATCCCGCACTCTATTCACAAAGTTTAATCTATTGGAACACTTTCTCAAGGAAGATCCAACAACCTGGAGCAAACTGGAGGAGTACAAATGAGCGAAAGAGAAGGTGAGAGCCATCAATATTGTGAATGACTATGCAGAGAGAGCAGTTGCTCTCATTCAAGAATACAGTAGTCATCTTATGAAGGATGAAAACAGTTACAGTTTCTTCTACAAGTTGTCAACAAACACTGCCATCTCTTCCTAGATAGCTTGAAAAAACTCTTTCTATGGCTATATAAGTTTCGTTTTTCATGTGTATTCATTATAGTTATATTATTCAATATGTTAAAACTTCATGTTGCTTGAGCTACCTCAAAATGTTGGAATAAATGTTTCAAAATTTATATGCAGTGTATTTACACCAATTCAAACTACTTTGAAGGTTGCAATCATAAAAATTTTCAAAAATGTTTTTTTGCCCTATACCATATGTCCCACAAAAAAGTACACCCAACTTTAGATTGTACTAACTCCTCCAAAAATTGAGATATTTTGGATCTGTTTGTTTGATTTAATATAGCAAATTATTCTTTGTTAACGTTCAAAATTTATTCATGTTTAAACGATTTAGTGTTTAAGCATCTGCTTTTAACTGAAGGGTACAACAAAATGGATTGCGCAAAATTGGTCAATGAAAAAGTAATGTGTGTGCTATCGATGTAATGAAAAGACAGATACATAATAATAGATACTTTAACATAATTTTAATAAGATACAAAGCAGATTTTTCTTTATTCCTTATTGCAAAAGTTATGCTTAGTTTTGTTTTCTTTCAACATGACCGCCATTCCTATCGATACAAATCTGGAGTCGAGCTCTCATCTCCCCCATCACTCTTTTGATAAGATCTGGATTGTCTTTTAACAAGTTGATTTCAGCTGTGATGCGAGTCCTCAAATCATCTAAATTGATAGGTTGTGATGCAAATACTCTATTTTTCAAATGACCCCATAAAAAGTAATCACACAGGGTCAAGTCAGGGCTGAATGCTGAATGCTGAATGTTCTCGTCTGTTCTTGCCGTCTTCGGATGGCCTGAACGTCCTTTGTTCAAATTGAGGACCGTTCCTTCTTCTTTGTATTTCCGAACATTCTTCAAAATTGTATGTTTAGTTGGAGAAGCTCTATCGGGAAATTGCAGTTCGAAGGTATTCTGAACTTGTTTTAAGCTTTAGTTTGCAGATAAGTTGTGACCATGAGAACGCGCTGCATTCGTGTAAACTGCTTGATAAGGGTTTCAAAGTTATTTATAAATTTAGTAATTCAGATTCTTCATTTATATGTATGACTCGTATCTTAGGTACAAAAGTTCGAATTATTTAAAAAAAATATTTGCAATATCCTTCGACGTAAAAAGTAGCACATTGGTTAAAGCAAGAGGAGCTATCTGGCTGGGAGAAATGATCATTCTGCGCAACCCATTTTGCTGTACCCTTCAGTTAAAAGCAGATGCTTAAACACTAAATCGTTTAAACATGAATAAATTTTGAATGTTAACAAAGAATAATTTGCTATATTAAATCAAACGAACAGATCCAAAATATCTCAATTTTTGGAGGAGTTAGTACAATCTAAAGATGGGTGTACTTTTTTGTGGGACATATGGTATAAGGGCCACGCTATTACATACATCCCATCCATTAGTGAAGCTACAACTTGGGGCAATTTTAAAAAATACTTATTTAAATTTTTGAAAGAAATAACACTTGCACAACCTTTGGCTATGTTAGAAGCTGTCTTCCAAGCTAAATGGAAGAAAGAAGAACATGAAGATTTAAATAATTTTATTACATGAACACACAAACTCGTAGGAGAAACCCTCCGAATCGCAGAAAATGCATGCAACAATTTAGGCCGGGCTGAAACTCAAGATAGAATTAATCAGAGTCATTAACAGTTGGCTTTTGATATAAAAATAAGATTCCTGAAAAAAATAATTGGTGGCCACCAACGTGTGTCCGGCCACCCCCGTTTTTGTAAAAACATCTAATGCCGCACTAGCAAAATCAGGAAAATGGCAATATCTCTTCTTCTGAACATGCTAGAGAGATGGTTTGCATACCAAAAGATGCAGAATTTGATTTAGAACAAATTATCAAGAGTGGTATTTTTTCATAAAACCTTTAGTTTTTGAGTTATTTTAGAAAAACTAATTTTGGGGGCCCATAGACCCCCTTTCAACGGACCTTAGTGACAAAAGAAATTCTAAAATAAGCATGATTTGGCTTTTTGATTACTAACATTGCCCTAAAAGGATGTTGACATGAACATAGTGATCACATGATGACTTTTCCTTGTTATCTTGCATCCATTATGCTTGATTAAAGAATAGAGGGTGGGGCTGCTTCATGAACTTTTTTTAAACGTAATAAATTAAAAACTTTTTTTTTTTTTCAGGTGCCTTTGTTATAAGTTTCCAACTGCAATTTGTCATTGAATTCAACATTTGCAATATAAAGTATGACTTCTACAAGGAAAACAGTTGCTAAAGTACTTGGTGATATACGTTTTATGCCAGCAGAACAGTTTCCTTTAGGGAAATTGCCTACGTTGAAGCAAGTTATTGAAAGGTGTTTGTGTTTCAGAGACTATAAAACAGATGCTGTACTGAGAGCTACTTCTGAGGAATTGCATAAAATTGTGGGTCACATATAATGTTTATCCAATATACTTTCACAGTTGGTTCAATATCAAGGCTAATAAGAGGCTAAGTGATGGGTCAAGAAACCTATTCAATATGATCCAGAGTAAATAAATTCCCTGACAGGAAAATTAGAGAAATTTGTTATGACACATTAAACAATAACAGCTATTTTGCTCATGGTGAAAATATTTTAGTTGGAATGCTAGCTGATGAAGATGAAGAGGTGAGGTGAGGTGAGGTGAGGTGGTGTGCTGTCAATAAAGTTCTGTGTCTGAGGGGAGTTATAGAGGATTTTGATGATGAATCTGGTAGTAGCAATGATTTTGCAGGTGGAATAATTGAAAGTGATGATGAGAATGAAGAGGATCATGAAGGTGGTACTGATGAATATCCTGCTATAGATGAGAATGTTAGGGTCTTTAGAAAGCCAATCATCAATTTCAAAGCTTCTGCATACCACAAGCTGTCTGCTATGTCCCAATGGGAAACTGTTCCACCTGTATTAAAAGAATTCAGTAATGATGAACTGCGTGATATCATTAATACCGCATTGAAACTGGATCACGAGTGCCACAGTCAGAATGTTGAAAGGCACATCAAGCTTGTCACTGAAGCATCCTTGGTTGTTGTAGGTCTTGAGCGTAGAGATGGTCTTATTAGAAACAAAATTAGATCACGTAAATTAATGAAAGATTTTGTGTCTAAAAAATATTTTAAGTTCTAGATTATTATTTATCATGCTAAAATATGACAAAATGACAATTTGTTAATTGTATAATTTAATGTTTGGCATTTTGGAATGTCAAAAAGCATTTTCAATGAATTTAAAATGGGATTTTGATTGCTGATTGAAAACCACTAATACATGTCAATTTGCAGCTTCAGAATGTTTTATTGTGTTGACATTCAGTTGAAAGGGGGTCTATGGGCCCAAAAAATTAGTTTTTCTAAAATAACTCAAAAACTAAAGGTTTTATGAAAAAATACCACTCTTAATAATTTGTTCTAAATCAAATTCTGCATCTTTTGGTATGCAAACCATCTCTCTAGCATGTTCAGAAGAAGAGATATTGCCATTTTCCTGATTTTGCTAGTGCAGCATTAGATGTTTTTACAAAAATGGGGGTGGCCGGACACACGTTGGTGGCCACCAATTATTTTTTTCAGGAATCTTATTTTTATATCAAAAGCCAACTGTTAGTCACTCTGATAAATTAAAATCAAACAAAAATTATAGTTTCAGCCCGGCCTAAATTGCAACATTACATTCACTTCAAAGCAAAGAAACCTAATAGTAGCAGCATCCATTTACCAAAACCTACCCATAGCACCTAAAAAGAAATTTCAAGTGTCTAAATATTGACAAACCAGTGAAGCCATAAATAAAACAAGGGAACATTACCCACACTTAGCAAACCAGAACTACCGGAAGGGTAGAGGAAACCCACACACTACATTCAGCAGCAGGACAACAACAACAACCACCACCACTACCTTATAAATCTAGGTCGATGCAGGGAACACCACCTCAGAAACAAGCCCCACAAACCCAAAATGGACACCCTCTTCCACAGTGTTTTAATTGCGATAGTTTTGGGTACATGATGAGTCAATGCAATTATCCACCTTATTGATCCCACTGTCATGAACATGGTCATCACCATGGCAACTGACAAAAATGTGCCAAGAAAGCCCCTGCAAGGTACAGACTTTACTTCCAGAGATCAAATCACCAATGTTCCCAAAAGTCCTCCAATTCTCAGAAACCAGTTAATTCCCAGCCTCAACAGAACCACCAACAAAATAGATCACAACCACAAGGTCAGTGCTGTCCAACTGGCAGCCCGCTGAATGGACTTTTGCCAAATTTCATTTCTGAATTTTCTTCCCTATTTTGTCATTTCTAGTAGGGAGAACAACATTCAGTGGGTTCCTAAGGCATATTAACCAACAGTGTATGATTATAGGCAACATCTTGGCCACGCTTTATAGAAGTTGGACAGCACTGCACAAGGTCAACCACACTATTACCCGATGTCCAGACCTCAATATAATCAGCAAGGTCAGATGGTTTGGTACATAGAAGTACATGTTGAAGAATCAGTTTCCCCAGAGTACACTTTCCAAGAAGACCCTCCAGTGTATGGTGATCCCGTAACATATGACTCAGGTCCTCCCATAGAAGTCAGTTCAAGTTCTTTTTTAGATCCCACTTTGGAGGCAGCAGTTCTGCCTTCTCCCTCCTAAATAGCAGTAATAAATCCTAATACAGGTGACCCTCAGTATACACAGGGGTTAGGTTCCTGAAAATGCCAGTGTAAACAGAAACTGTGCATATGGGGACTAATACCTTATGGGAAAAAATACAATCAATCCCTAGACCAACTGACCCCCTCCCTATGACCAAATATATTTCCTCATACATCACTAAAACACGTACAGAAACACCAAAACCCACTCCAGTTTATAGCAGTTGAAGTCAGTTGGTTGCAGCTAGAGGGACAACTGCCCCAGAAATCAGCCCCCAGAGTAATCAGTTCCAGTTGTTGAATCCAGCAGGATCAACATGTGCAGTCAGTCAGTTCCAGTTAACTCAGCAGTTGAGATTCAAAATCTAACAAACAATTTTTCAGCCAATAAGGCAAATTTTAATCACCAAACCAGTCAGATTCACAATTTTTCATATGCTCTACAGAGCATATAACAGTAGCACTAGGGTGGTTCAAAATTTGGGCTAACATTTCAAAATAGTTGGAAATACTCTCCACATCTAGCTGCCCTTATTCCTTTAGATGTGAAGTGATTTTGTGCAAAATATCTGTTGATTCACTACATAATAAGAGGTCGCTATGATTTTCACATTTTCAATTAATTAATTAGCTAATCATTTTCTTCCCACTTCATTTTTAGAGGACACGGCAGTCATGCCACATTGACTCTGCCCACCTTTCAGACAATGATGCAATTGTTCGATTTCTTGTATAATGCTCTTTGTGAATCAAACAAATCATTTACTTGTGTCATTTCAAGTTTAAACTTGTTGGAGGACAATTTTAAGTTTGTTCAAACTTCAAGAGGTTAGGAATAGTTTCTGATTAAGTATTAATTCATATATATTAATTATTAATTCATATATATAATTATTAATTCATATATATAATTATTAATTCATATATATTAAGTATTAATTCATATATATTAAGTATTAATTCATATATATTAAGTATTAATTCTTATGTACAAAGGTAATTCAATAAGTATCCACACTTTTTATTTTCACAATTTTATTTTCACATCTGAAACCTAGATTATAAAC
The DNA here is from genome assembly GCA_023014485.1 of Bathynomus jamesi. NCBI lineage: Eukaryota > Metazoa > Arthropoda > Malacostraca > Isopoda > Cirolanidae > Bathynomus > Bathynomus jamesi. Next base: position 828,525 of record JAJOZX010000566.1, on the reverse strand, counting down.
AGACCACTTCTCAACAGAGTCTCCCTGTTTCTCAATACACTTAGTCCAGCGATCTACAAGCTTCCTAATGCCATCACAAAAGAATGTTTTTGGCTGTGTGCATTGCCAGTCATGCACCACCTCCTTCAGGTCATTATCGCCTTGGAATTGCTGACCTCTCAAAGCATCTTTTAGGGGTCCAAACAGGTAAAAATCCAAAGGTGCCAGGTCTGGACTGTAGACTGGATGGTTGAGAACTTCAAATTTAAGTTCTTGAAGGCATTTTCTAGTCTGTGCAGTGGTATGAGGGCACGCATTGTCGTGTAACAGAATAACACCTTCCGATAATCTCCCTCTCTGTTTTGTGCGAATTGCTTGCTTTAACTCATTCCAAAGCATGTCAGAATACAATGCACTTGTTACTGTAGTTCTACACTCTAGATAATGTTCAAAGATAGGACCTCATGTATCCCAAAACAGTGTTAGCATAACTCGGAATGAGTTAAAGCAAGCAATTCGCACAAAATGGAGAGGGAGACTATTGGAAGGTGTTATTCTGTTACATGACAATGCACGCCCTCATACCGCTGCACAGACTAGAAAATGCCTTCAAGAACTTAAATTTGAAGTTCTCAACCATCCAGCCTACAGTCCAGACCTGGCACCTTCGGATTTTGACCTGTTTGGACCACTAAAAGACTCTTTGAAAGGTCAGCAATTCCAAGGCGGTGATGACCTGAAGGAGGCGGTGCATAACTGGCAATGCACACAGCCAAAAACATTCTTTTGTGATGGCATTAGGAAGCTTGTAGATCGCTGGACTAAGTGTATTGAGAAACAGGGAGACTATGTTGAGAAGTGGTGTGTTTATAATCTATCAGATGTGAAAATAAAATTGTGAAAATAAAAAGTGTGGATACTTATTGAATTAACCTCATATTATATTTATTCAGTATAAATATATACCGTATTTTCCAGTATATAAGGCGCACGAGCATATAAGACACCCCAATTTTGGCAGGCATATTCTTGAAAAAAAATATAAAAATACAGTACTTGCTAGGCCTAGTGAGTTGAAGGTTTTAAAAAAACATGAATTTTATATTTTACATTTTATTTTATTTTATTAGTATTACAACTCTATTACTATAATGAACTGCATGTCCATTTATAATACCATAAACACTAACAACACAGAACAAGACGAATGGTTGTAAGATCGTGTAGAGATCAGTGGTTTTAACGTCAAAACATTCATCATCATATTTAGTTAGAACATTTTAGTACAAACATACCCCACCAACCACCAAAACAAACATGGCTGCCTGTTGTTTACAGTAATAATGTCAATGAGTTGTATAAAATAGACAACATGCACAAACGAGTGGTTTGTCAGACAAGGGCTAATGATCCTGATACTTTACGATTATTTACAACTGTTGAAGCTGGTTTGCTTACTGTATTACATAATCTACAAGTTATAATTTATAACAGTTACTAATCACTCTAAAGTAATCTGGGAACCAGTTTTGTGGGGAGGTGTTTGGAGTTCAGTTTACCAGTACCGAAACCACCACTTGCCGGTAACCCAAAGCCTACTCATGGCCCTAACCTTGAGCATATAAGGTGCAGGGTGATTTTCTGAGACTTTTTTGGGAAAAAAGCGTGCCTTATATGCCGGAAAATATGGTGTGTGTGTGTGTGTATATACTGTATATACATACAGTGTATATATATACATTATATATATATATATATATATACAGGGTGGGCCGTAAGTTTCCATACATAGGAAAAATAAACACTTTTTATGGACAACCATTTTTATTTATATAATATGCTCTACATGGTTGCCATTGTTTTGAAAACACATTTCAATACGTGTTCCCCACTGTTGATGAACACACATTAGCACAGTTGACGTTATGCTTGTAATGGCATTGGTGATACGTTCCTTTAGATGATTTATGTCTCGTATCTTTTCCTGATACACCATGGCCTTCAAGTGCCCCCAAAGATAGAAATCAAGGGGGGTGAGATCTGGGGATCTGGGAGGCCACTCCACAGGACCACGCCGACCAATCCAAGCATCCGGAAACTGCTGATCCAAATACCGACGCACGTGAAGACCATAATGATAATGAGGTGGAGCTCCATCTTGCTGGAAGTAAACTGGGAAGTTACCTTCCTCGTTTAACAGGGATGGGAAAATCTCTTCTTGCAACATGTTAAGATACCTTTCGGCATTAAGATTTCCACTGACAAAAATTGGTCCAATAATTCTGTCACCCCATATCCCGGCCCACACCATCACTTTACCGGCACCTTGCATCTTCGTCGGACTCAGCCAGTTAGGGTTAGCATTACTCCAATAACGTATGTTTTGCCGATTAAACTCTCCATTGACGTAAACATTTGCTTCATCAGTAAACAAGATCTTACATGCATATTCTTAGGGTATCTGAAACATAAAAACAAACGTTTAATTTTTCCTATGTATGGAAACTTACGGCCCACCCTGTATATATGTTCTTTATATGCAAATTTATAACCAGTAAGGATGTTGCTATTAAATTAAATGATTAAAATTGTAAGGTATATATCATGTCTTTTTTACTTTAATACTTGTATAATTGTGCTTTGGTGCTAAATGGTTAATGCATTATTTTCTTTCCTTTTTCAGGTTATGGCTAGAAGTACTCGCTCATCTACAGAAACGTAGGTTCTAGGAAAGCCCAGCAATGAGTTATCAACTGCAAGGCTATCCACATGTGGTGATGCTTCATTTGGTTCAGTTTCACCACAATGAACAGTCCAAGACCTTGAAAGAGAGCTACAACTTGGCCTGCAAAGAGGCCCTGCAAGTATGGCAGAGAGCAAAGGATTCCTACACAGCGAGTCGATTCCTGCGTTAGGAAGCTGTCAAAACTGTATGAAGAGTTCCTTGCATTGAAGAAAAACCGCAAGATGCAGCTACAAAGCTGGAGAGTGAAAGAGAGCATGTTCCAAGAGACTCTTTCAGAGCTTTTTGATATTGCCTCAAAGGACACCTTGAAGGTCAGGGTTCATACACACCTGCAAAAATATCAGGATTTTTTTGATATTTTGAGAATATCAGGGGAATATAAAATATTTATGAAATATTTAAGACTTAATTATTTGTAAATATTTTATAAATAACTTAACTATAAATTAATTTAAAATGTTAATATGAAATAATTTAACAAAAACAAGCAATATTTGTTTTACATTATATAAAACTCATGCATTTTGTTATCTAGTATTAATTTTTTCAGCCTGCCATGTGATTTTTGCATACATTTTTTAATAGTAGTTAGAATAAAAATTAGGTTTTAATTGTTATATGAAATGTGAATTTTTTTACCCCTTTTAGGCAATTTTTATATAATTTTTATATATATTTATATATCAGGGGATCAGATCTGAAATATCAGGGGATTATCAGGAAACTTTATTCTTGGACCTGTGTATGAACCCTGAAGGTGATGGATAAAGAAGAAGACTGCCAATTCCTGATGATGCAACGAGAAGATGCCTTTTCCTGCAGTATGGCAGACCCTGACAAGATTAATTTTGCCAAGGAATACCGCAAGAGATGTCAACAGGAGAAAGATGCTGACAAAGCTCTAAGGTACAAAGAAAGAGGCTGCATTCTGAGCTGGAGATGCTGCTCTTCCATCATCCTGCACATCTACTTCATCCTCTGAAGAATTCAACACTGAAGACAATGATTACACAGGCCTGCGATGGAAAAACTTTTTTCATAATTTTAGCTGTTTACAATGTATTTTTGTGTGCTGAATTCGAAAAAGACAATAAAAATGTCATACGACAAAATTATTTCACAAATTCGATATTTTTGTGAAGCAACTTCGAGAAAATGCCAGATTTTTTGTGTTTTATATCAGCGAACTAGCGTGTTTTGATAGTGTTAAGAAAGCCTTATTTAGCCTTTATTAAATTAAATTCAAGACTCTTATTGTGTTCTGGGTACTGTAGTAAGTTGTGAATCATGGCTAGCCATGATTCACGTGTCAACAGTCCCGACAGCTTCTACTACATATGCAGGGAATTTGTGATCAAGAAACATCAAAGAAACTTAACAAATTTTATTAGGCAAGTGTACCATGCCTACTTTGGAATGAAACTAGGAGACCAAGACAAACCATGGGCACCACACAAAGTTTGTTTTATTTGCGTAGAGGATCTAAGGAAATGGTGTAAAGGCAAAAAGAAAGCATTCAGATTTGGTGTGCCAATGGTATGGAGGGAGCCAAAAAATCACTGTGATAACTGCTATTTTGGCTCTTGTGATGTTAAAGGCTACAACTCAAAAAATAAGAAAGCCATATTCTATCCAAATCTTCCATCAGCTTTTCGACCTGTTCCTCATGGGCCAGAAGTTCCAGTTCCGCTTCCACCAGAAACATTGGAAGATTTGCCTAGTAATTCTGGTTCAGATACTGATCATGAAGAATTTCAGTGTGATATAGGCAGTCAAGACCCCCAGTTGTTCACTCAATCTGAACTAAACGATTTAGTGAGAGATTTGGGATTATCCAAGGAATCTGCTGAACTCTTAGGCTCCAGATTAAGAGAAAGAAATTTATTATCAGCTGGAACATCGATATATTTGTATAGAAGAAGAGAAAAGGAGTTTATTCACTACTTTTCACATGAGGGCAATTTAGTTTACTATAGTGATATTGATGGTTTGGTACAGGCATTTGGCATTGAGTACAAAGCGGATGAATGGAGACTTTTCATCGACTCTTCTAAAAGAAGTCTAAAAGCTGTTCTTTTGCACAATGGGAACAAGTATGCCTCTGTACCTGTTGGTCACTCGGTACATCTCCAAGAAAGTTATGAAAATTTGGAATTGGTTCTTACAAAGATAAAATATTATGATCATCACTGGATGATTTGTGGAGACCTTAAGGTATTGTGCATGCTTCTGGGGCAGCAGGGAGGATATACTAAGTTCCCATGTTTCCTTTGTGAATGGGATAGCAGAGCAAAGAGTCAACACTGGGAGCAAAAACACTGGCCACAAAGATGATCTCTAGAACCTGGAAGCAAGAATATTTTGCGTAAAAATCTTGTTGACCCAAAGAAAGTACTTCTACCACCTCTTCATATAAAACTAGGCCTTATGAAACAGTTTGTTAAGGCATTAGAAAAAAGTGGAGAATGCTTTAAGTACCTCTGCAAGAAGTTCCCTAACCTATCAGAAGCAAAATTAAGAGAAGGTATTTTTGTAGGCCCAGACATTAGAAGACTGCTGTCAGATGAAAACTTCTTGTCTACGATGACTGAAGTAGAAAAAGAGGCTTGGAATTCCTTCAAAAGTGTGGTTACTAAGTTCCTTGGGAATAATAAGGACCCTGAATATGCACTCATTGTTGAAAACATGCTGGAGAAATTCAAAGCTTTGGGATGCTCAATGAGTATCAAAATTCATTTCTTGAATGCACACTTGGACTTTTTCCTAGAAAATCTAGGTGCAGTAAGTGAGGAACAGGGAGAACGTTTCCATCAAGACATTAAGGAGATGGAAAAGAGATACCAAGGCCGGTGGAACGTTAATATGATGGGGGATTATTGCTGGATGCTGCATCGTGAAAATCCGGAAGCAGCTCACAAAAGGAAATGCAACAGGCGCAGCTTCACTGGCAAAAGAAAACGGGACTACTAAGCCATTCCACTAAATAAAGATGTAAGTATCCAAGTTTTATAGTTTAAAATATATTCAGAAATGGTCAGGAAATAGGTTTCATGTGGTAATTCTTCACTACTTATTTTATTCAGTAAGATATTACAACATAAAAATGTCATAGCAAATTGTGAAAAAACTATACGTGATGGAGCAAATCTGAGGCCATTTTTGGATTTAGCACCCCAAATTCCTATAAAACCAGCATACAATTTCAAAAAAGTTTTTAGGACCCTCAATTTTGCAGGCCTGTGTTATCATCCATTGACTTCGACTGGAAGAGTAGATGTTATAATGTTATAATGTTTCAGACCAACAAAGACCCTAGGATCCACTCATGGCTGGTCTACCTAACTGTGTTCGTAATCGTGTATTGTGTATGTCCTCCGTGGTGGCGGAGGGGACCTACAATTTTACGTGGGTTCCGAACCACAAGAACATAAGAAACTTATTTAAAAACTGCGGGTAAATTGGCAACAACCAATTTTTACGAAACTAAATAATTATCAATTTAAAAATAATTAATTATCGGTTTAAAACTAAAGATAGAATCTCTCGGTCCAGAGGAGCAAGTCACAATAGACTACTATCCACAAATATGTTACATTCTATATCTATTTATAACGGACATGCAAATATATCAGATCCAAAGAATCCAGTCAATTTCATTACGGTATCTATCAAGTCACGGTCCATATCGATTGCGGACCAAGTCAAAATTTACAACCATATACATTATCAATTTTAAAATAATTAATTATCGATTTAAAACTAAAGATAGAATCTCTCGATCCAGAGGATCAAGTCATAATAGACTACTATCCACAAATATGTTACACTCTATATCTATTATATAACGGACATGCAAATATATCAGATCCAAAGAATCCAGTCAATTACATTACAGTATCCATCAAGTCACGGTTCATATCGATTGCGGACCAAGTCAAATTTACAACCATATACATTACAATATATACACTTACGAGGAAAAGTGTAGGTGTGGCTGTAAAGACTGTACAGTAATGTAGAAATGTGTGTGCACCCATTATGGGTCTCCCATTTAAAGGTGTTTGTGGGGCAAGTGAAGATCATGAGTTTTTCAATACCTCACAGTATTATGGGGGGCACCGCTCGGCAGAGGAATCTCTTTAAATGGGGTGTGTAAGGACAGAGAGTATCCCCTAACCCAAGACGCTGCCTCCCTATATCCCACAACACTTGTGTTGAGCTGTGGGATCTATCCCCACAAAGCCTTAATTTTACTACCTTAAACTATACCCTTTCTATCAACATGCGTGTCCAATCGATTCTTAAACATGTTTATAGACGTGCTACTAATTACTTCTACCGGCAAATTATTCCAGCTATTTACTATTCTATGCGTAAAAAAGTTTTTCGCAACTGCTGTCTCGAACCTTCTACTTGTCAACTTACACCCGTTATTTCTAGTCCTATTATATTGAGATATTTCGAAAAAGCTATCTCTATCTACGTTATCAAACCCATTCATAATTTTGAAAACCTGGATTAGATCACCCCTTAACCTCCTAGTCTCGAGTGTTGTCAATTTTAACTCTTTAAGCCTATCCTCGTACGACTTTGACCTAAGAGACGGAATCATCTTAGTTGCTCGTCTTTGAACTCTTTCGATTTTGTCTATATCTTTGCGCATATGCGGATTCCAAAATTGGACCGCGTACTCCAAATGGGGTCTAACTAATGATTTATAAAGAGGAACTATAATATCGCGCGATTTGTACTCAAAATTTTGAGCTATAAAACCTAACACTTTGTTCGCCTTATTGACCGCCGCTGTACTTTGTTTCGCTACTTTTAAATCACCAGTGACTATAACTCCTAAATCTTTTTCCTGCTCTACGCTTGTTAAATCTTTCCCTGACATACTATACGCAAAATTACCGATCAAGGAGCAGTCTTCATTGCTGGATCAATTGCTCAAGCCCTGGGCTATATTTCTACAATGACTCTTTCATGCAGCTCCATCCATCATTCAAGAAGGCAAGCAAGGCAGGCAGCAACCAAAGAGGATCAAGCTTCATTTTCTGTCGAAGGACCCCTTCTTCTTCACTGGGATGGGAAACTACTTCCTGACATCAGTGGTGCAAAGGAAACAGCCGAATGAACCGCGGTAATCATTACGGGAAATGGGATGGAAAAACTCCTAGCCATGCCAAAAATACAATGAGCTACAGGAGAAGAACAGGCCAAGGCTTGCATTTCGATGATTGATAACTGGAATCTTCATGGTGAGATCCAAGGTCTTGTATTTGACACAAATGCATCTAATACTGGCCTTCACAGGAGAGCCTGTACCATGATTGAAAAAGCAGTAGGGAGGAAACTTGTCTGGATCGCTCATTGACGTTATATCCTTGAAGTCATCTTGTCAAACACCTGCAACACACTTCTTGGACCCACAGGTGGCCCAGAAATGACTCTCTTTAAACATTCAGAAAAAATGGCCATCACTTCAGAAGGATTCCTTCATGAAGGCTTCAAACAACCTATTCAGAGATCCAAAGCTGTTCCAGCTTCGAGAGGAAATGATCCAGTACGTACTTCACAAAGGCACTGGAGTCTAAACAATCACATGATGACTATGAGGAATTGCTATGACTGTCTCACCTTCCTCAGGTGCCGTGATGAGAAAGAAGTCAAGGTCCGCACTCTAAGACCAACTCACCATGCACACTGGATGGCCAAGGCCATCTACATCCTCAAAATTTATCTGTTCAAGCATCAACTACAGCTGACAGCACATGAGACAGAGAATATCACCAAGCTCTCTCTGTTTATGGCCTTGGTCTACACACGTTTTTTGGAACGAGGAGCCTGTCGAAATCAAGACTCCTTTCAATGATATTCTGCTTCTTAAAATCTTGCAAAAGTACCCAAATCAGACCATTTCCAAAGCAGCATCCGCATCTCTTCAACAGCACCTGTGCTATCTTGGAGAACATCTCAACGGCCTTGCATTCTTTGATCCTACTCCTAGAGTCAATGCCGAGACCAAATGGAAGTCGTAAACCTCCAACGTAACGAGGATACCACTGTTACTCATTGATTGAAGCCTGAAGGAAACATTGAAGATTTGCATTTGTATGAAATGGTTACCAAAAGGACCCTAGGAATCTTCAATCTGTTAAAGAAAGAAAGAAGGAAGGAAGGCAGCAGAGGATACCTTCCTGAGGACTGGTCCCAATTCCTGGATGGAGGATGATTGCTTTCAAGAGTTTCGACACTCAGCGATCAACCTAAAAGTTGTCAATGATTCGGCGGAGAGGGGTATCACCCTTATCAGGGCATATAATACATCTTTGACAAAGGATGAACAACAAAAACAATTCATCCTCTGATTAGTAGCGAAACATCACCAAGACTACTCATCATCTTCAAAGGAGTCAGTGATGAAGCATTAATCTAAGTAATGATGTATATTATAAATGAAGGATAAATGTAATTTTCTATCAAACATATCATTTTTGGTCTTTAAAAATTAATCTGTTTTCTTTAAGAGTTATTCTGTTTTCTAAAAAAAATACGCTTTCTTTGAGATTTAATCTGTTTTCAAACAAATAAACTAGTATTTGCCCTTGTTTTTTCATTTTTTAACCCAGAAGATCAATCTACTAGAAAATTAGTAAAATGAAATTCATAGCAACCAGTAAATATTCAATTCAGTTGAAATTTGGCATGGAGAAGTTTGATATATATATATAGGAACAGGAGCAGCTATGTGGAGGTAAAAAATTATAAAATTTTATTTTTTGGACCACCCTACAGTAGCACCTGAGGCATTCCATGTCAAGTGTACGCACCTTATGTTAGGTCATCTCACTGATTTTAATGATTTTTGGTGTGGTAGTTGGGTATGATGAGTAATGGGGTATGAGTAATGAAGCATGACCAAATTTTAGCTACTTGGGTCAAATAGTTTGGGAGTAATGACCCCCCACCCAAATTTGGGGTCAGCAGCATAACCTCGTGATTTTGAAATGTCATAACTCAGTATCTAATGGATGGATTTTAATGCTTTCCACAAGCATTTGAAATTGTGCATGTTGAAAATTTTGAGCATTTTATTTAAGATAACTTCACAAATAGTTCATAAATATGTATGTGATACACACAGACCATGCATGGAACAAGGAACTCTTCTAGGAAAATTAAATCCACTATAGTCCAAATAAGTAATGGTTCATTCCCATATATGTATGTATATAAATATATGTATACATGTATATACTGTATGTATAAACATAGCTACATTCATGGTTTGATAAATAAACTGTATGTATTAAGATTTTTGCTGCTCTAAAAGAACAATAATTTTCATCACAGTACCTATATAATTTGTATATTTAATCATGTTAAATTTGTGTGTTCAGGTTTTAACTATATACGGTATGCTGATAAAATGTCATCAAAATATTGTTGTGATCCATTCAATTCCCACAATAAATTAAAATCTTCTGATCTTCGCCTGCTTCACAATCAGTGATAGAAAAATTTCCAAATCATTTGAAGCCAGGCCAGAAGTTATATTCATCATGCAGAAAAAACTTTCCTTACCTATTTTACAAGTTCAAAATATAGCAGAACCAGAAATATTATCATCAAGCTTGTCTGATACTACTATGGAAACCGTGTCATCAGATGATGATTTTGTTGACAAGGAGGCTGAATTGTCAGCAATGAGACAATTGCCATGATTGGGGAAAGTCCAATTGGCAAGTGCAAGATTCAAAGAAATGAAGCATACCTCCTAACAAAAATGGCCAAAATACAAAGTTCAATAAGAAGACACTTAGATATGGTAGGTGAAATTCCTCAAGAGCCAGGTCCATCAAATGTAGACAAACTGTCCGAGCCAGTAGTAGTTGTCCAAACATTTAAAGAGAAATATCGAAACTCAGATAAACATGACCAAATTATGATTCTAACTGTGTTTGCACCATCAATGAGTGTAAGAAAACTAATTCAAGAATTTAACTGTTCACAAAGAATGGTTGTTCAGGCTCAGCAGCTTGCAAAAGAAAACTTGGGAGTATTGTCATCACTGAATCCAAAGATGGGGAAGGAATTGCCACTGGCAGTAACTAACACTGTTAAAGAGTTTTTTAGAAACAATGAAATAAGTAGACAAATGGCAAGCAAGAAAGACTGCCTAACAATAAAAGAAAATGGTGAATGAAAAAATATCAAGAGAGGTTAGTTTTATGTAATCTAAAAGAAGCATATCAACAATTTAAGTTTAAGTTTCCAGCTCTCTCTATAGGATTTTCAAAATTTGCGATGCTACACCCCAAAGAATGTGTTTTGGTGGGAGCAAGTGGGACACATAGTGTGTGCATCTGCACAATTCATCAGAATGTTAAGTTAATTATGACAGGTTCTAGAATGGCAGAAATTACCAGTGAGGAAGAAGCTCCATTGAGTAGTTACCACTGCACTTTAGCAAAAATTATTTGACAAAAGTCAACCTTCTTGCTATTTAGGAGTATGTGATCAATGCCCTCGACCTGATTCGCTAAAGGAAACTCTTCTTACCAGGGTTGGCAAAAACCTGGGTTTATCACCAAAAAACCAACCCAACTGAGTTTTGCTGGGTTGAAATTTTTTTTAGAAAGGTTCAATAATTATGTAGTGCCTAATATATCTATTATTTTATTAATTTATTTATCTAATCTACAACATATATTAAAAAGACATCTTTATTTCACAGAAAGTTCAGATATGATAATAATAATAATGACATATTAGAATTTTCTTCATTTTCATTTTAGATCTTTCCTTTATTTAGACCTAACTCAAATTTAAATTTTTAAGATGCCAAACTCAAAGAGTTATAGAGGTGGAAGATCTAAAGCTAGCGAATGGGACGAGGTGACTTTATTAAGTGATCAGCCTACTAGAGGACTATGCAATTATTGCAAAGAAAGTATCACTCAAAAAATTGAGAGAGTGAAACATCATCTAGAGAAATGCAGTAAAAGAAAAGTGGAATGTTTTGAAAATGAGGCAAAAGGTATGCCGAGACTCGAATTTGGAGCATCATTTGAAACTAATTCACTTCCTCCAACTTTGGCTTCTGGCAAAGATGATCCAAAGATTATAAGTGAAAATGTGCCTGAAATGAGTGACACCAGTGCAGGTTCTTCATCATCCACATTCTATCATTCAACACCAATAAAGCATAAAAGGCAAAGATCAATTACACCATTTGTGGTAAGAACGACTGTGGACCAAAAGGAAGAATTAGATTTACAATTTGCAAGGTTCTTTTTTTCAGCTAACATACCCTTCAATATTTTAGAAAATAAAGAATTTATAAAATTAATCAAAGGTCTAAGATCAGGATATGAACCACCAAACAGGAAAAGGTTGGCATCTGATCTGTTAATAAAAGTTAATGATGAAGTAATCCATGAAATGAAGAATGACCTTAATCTTGATGATTGTACCATTACCCTTATACAAGATGGCTGGAGTTCAGTAGGTAATGATCCTATTATTGCGCACAGATTCATAATGGAAAAAAGCCATATCTGGTTTCAGCAGTAGATGCTGGAAGTACAAAAAAGACAGCAGAATATTGTGCAGAGTTAGCTAGAGAAGCAATAACAAAAACTAAAGAAATATATGGCATTGATGTAAGTATAACTATTTTGTAGATACATTTTATTTTAGTTATAAACTGAATGTAATTCTCCACCTTGGTATACTCAAATGCTCAGTTCCTTATGAGTTATGACATTTTATTTTCAGGTATTTGCTATATGCACCGATAACGAAAACAAAATGATAAGAATGAGAGAAATTCTTAAGGAGGACAACTACGGTCTTATTACTTATGGCTGTTCAGCACACCATCTAAACTTGGTAGAAAAAGACGTCTCCCCAAAATCAGTTCTCAAGCACATTGTAGAAATTAACAAATATTTCTGAAACCATCACTAACCTCATGTAAGCTAAAAACAAATCCAATAAATTAGCTACTGTCAGCTTTACTTTTATGCATTAGCACTGTCAATGTTAGCATTAGCACTGTCACCAGTGTGAATCCTAATTCACGACTCATTAATAAGTTGCATAGGCTATTTATTTATGCTGTCAAATCCAGCAATACAGGCATACCTCACTTTACGATGCCTCATTTTACGAATCCCCGGGTTTATGAATTTTATTTTACACTAAATAAAAAATTAAATAAACAAATTTAAAAGGTAAAAATAATTATCTCACGCAAGAATATACAATGCATAATGTGGTAATCGCTTCAGAAGCATCGTGCATGCGTTTGTTCGCTCTGGTGCATTCACGCACCTTGGTGTCTGGGAATGCATCAGTTTATATGTCTGCTTTGACGAGAGGGGTTGTGCTTGATTCACTCTCTCGCTAAGTGTGTTTCACAGTTATATTGCTTACAATTACCCCTTTCTTTGCTTTCTTTTTTATTTTAAAGGATTATTTTTTATTTAAAATGATGCATTCTATGAACAAACCATTGTTTGCTGCATAAACTATTGTTTTATTACCTTTTCTTGCGATTTTTATATAATTTTGTATGTAGAATTTTGTTCTGAAAACGTAACCCTTGATTATAACATTAAGTCTATGAGAAATAATGCTCTGCTTTACGAAGTTTCGCTTTACGGACGCTCTCTAGGAACAAATTAATTCATAAACCGAGGCATGCCTATATTTGTAATAAAAATTTATATTTTACGGTTGGTTAATGGAGAAAGGAGGTATGATGCGGCAACTACCAAATGAAACCAGATGGAATTCTCAGTTAGAATGCATAAAAACCTATTTGTCAAATTACTCTCTTTATATAGAAATAAGAGGAGAACATGCAAAAAACTTCACTTTTTTACGTGAAGGTCAAAATATGAGAATAAAAACCCACTCGAGGAGGATGCCAGTGGGCGTCGAAACTGTCGTGGAAATAAACTCTGTCTATTAGAGTGGGTTTTTATTCTCATAAGAGGAGAACATATTGAAGACATTGATCACAACATCGAAAAATTGATAGATAACTTATCTATAGAGAGATATATTATGCAGTTAAAATTACTTAACTTTAAATACCAATATTAATTTCAAGATATTTTATAGACTTATAGTGAACACTTTATTTATAGAATCCTGTACTAAAGCACTACTAATAAATAATTAAAACACACTTCATTTTGTGTGTGTTGTAACTTGTAACACCAAAAAATAAATTCTAACAATGCATAATTCCAAATGTTTACAGATGTTTTCATTCAGTCATATATAACTTTATAGTTTTTATTTTTTTGTTACAGTTGCAGGCTGATAATACATTATCATTTGATGCTGTTGAAATGTGGCTTAATTTAATCCAAGGTGAAAAATTAGCTCCATACAAAGATGATGATATTAAGAGATTTAAAAAAGCTATGGAGCCATGTCATCTTTTGGCAAATATAACTGACCCAAAGTATGAAGGTAAATAGGACCTAAATGCTTAACCATTATCAATATATAAAACATAGGTAACTCAACTGTATGGGCAGAAGAATTTTCTCTAATCTGAATTAAATCATCTGGCATTGCCATATTAGATAACAATTAGCATAAATTAGATACCATAACATAAATTATATAATCTATATTATTAGCTTTATTTTTGTTTCCACACAGTTCTAATATTTTTCAGGACAAAAACTGAATAGAGTTCAAGAGGAAGAAGCTGAAGAATGGCTGATTGAAATAAATTCAGAATACATGGCAGAATATTATGCATACTGCTTAAAAGATGCACTAATTTTTCCTCCTTATTTATTCAAAGATAGTATAGTGAGCTCTACATCAGCTAGTAATTGGTGGAAAATTGTTGAAATGAAAGAAAAAAAAGAGAGCAGGTTACCATTAGGTTTTGCTAAATTTATGAGATCTATTCATAGTTGTCCAGCCAGTTCCGGATCATTGGAAAGATTTTTTTTTTTCAACATTTGGCTTGGTATGGAATAAAATGCAAAATAGGTTAGGGAAAGAAAAGGCAGAAATGTTGGTTCGAATCTACCACTACCTAAGGTCAAAAGATGCTGAACATACTGATCAATAATCAATATTAGGTACCACTTAAATTATTTAAATTATAAAGCTGAAAAGAAACACGATTTATTTTTAGATATAGGTAGCCAATTAGAAGATCGATAAATAAGATACAGTATTAGATATAGGGTTCATAATGAAACATGTCAAATAAATAGTTTCTGGGAATTTTAGTTTATATTGGCCTTATCACATTAATTATAGTTTATAGTTGTTAATAATATATGACTGCATAATCATATTATAAAAAATGCCAAGTTAAAAATAAGTTTATAAGAAGTAAATTGATGTGGGTTTTTAGGTTGGGTTTTTGGGTACCAACCCTGCTTCTTACATGTTACAAAGAAAAAGGTATTGATGGAATCCAGTACAAACCGTGGACAACAACAGATCGATCTCAGCTGGACTGTGTTATTCAAAATTTAGAAGATTTCCTAGATACCTTTATTTCTTGACTAACTCGACTAAGGCATTATGATTTCATTGCCAAACAACAAGCCAAGTATTTAGAAAAAAGAAAAAATGAACTGGATGAAGGTGATTTTTTGGTGATTGGGGATTTTTCCAAAAACTATTCCTTTGTAGTCCAAGATTGTGCTCAAGGATTTCACTGGAATAATTGCCAAGCGACTCTTTATCCATGGGTTTATTATGACAAAGAGCAAGAAAAAGTAAATCACAGCTCTCTATTATCTCAGAGTGTAATACACATGATACTGTTGCAGTGCATCTATTCATAAAAGTTTTAATAAATCATCTTAAGTCAAATTTTCAGCTACTAAACAGAATTATCTATTTTACTGACAGATGTGCAGGTCAATACAAAAACTGCAAAAACTTTTTAAATTTATGCCACCACCATGAAGAATTTGGAGTTAAGGCTGTGGGGCATTTTTTTTGCTACCAGCCATGGTAAGGGACCATCGGATGATGTCGGAGGAACCATCAAAAGGGAAGCATCAAAAGAAAGTCTTCATAGGCCATATGATGATCAAATTCTGTCCCCAAAAGATCTTTTTGATTTCTGTTCCTTAAAATTGACTCAAATGTCTTTTAGCTTTGCAACACAAGAACAATACTCAAATTAGAGAATTTTTAGATCCAATTTTATCAAAAGCGAGAACCATACCAGGAACTGAAAAATTACATTCATTCATACCACTGACAAAAAATTGTTTAGAAGTACAAATGTACAGCGCCTCAGTTGAAAGTCGAAAGGAATTCACTTCCCCCAACAAGCCACTCAATTAATTGAAAATGTCAAAAGATATGTAACAGTGGAGTATGATAACCACTGGTGGATTGGGTGTGTGATGGAAACATCCTGGTGAGGGTGAAGTGAATAAGCTTCCTTCACCCTTGTGGCCCAAACAAGTCATTTACTTATCCTGAAAATCCTGATATACTTACAGTAGATTTGTTTGACATCCTCACAATCATAAACCCAATGACAGCTACTGGAAGAACATATACAATCACAAAAAAGGAAACCAATGAAGCCAATATGATCCTGAAAAAGTGTCATCTTAAAAAGTAATCAAGAAACTGGATACAAACTTATTGTCAAAAACATATAATCAAAAACTTACAACTGCATGGAAAATGTGAGTATTGCTATTTAAATTGCTTATTGACATGTATGCCTATTAGGGTGTTTCATAAATTAAAAGTTTGGAAAAATTTTAATCCACATGGATCCCCTTGTTCCATTTGCTGAGGAGACTGATAAACCGAAGTATTAATTCAATAGTTTAAAGTTTACGGGTCCCCAGTTTGATGCTCTGGCAGATCATAAATGGAAAAAATTAAACAAAAATCTGTCAATGAATTTTTATTCAACAAACGAGTACCATTTCACTACACATTTTCACAAAGATACAAAAAACATAACCACTTCTTGCGAATCATTTGTCCATGAAATCCTCCTTGGTTTTATTCGGGTATTTTGCCCTATGCTGCATCACAGTTTTGAGCAAATACTGCTTCTGCTCTTCGTTCTTCGTCAGAGAACAGTTGAACTCTTTGGTGAGCGCGATGGCTCTTAAGGCCCGATCGTTGACGACAGAGATTTTGTTAACAGTTGCCGCTGCTTGCTTGAAGCCCTCTACTTCAGTCCACTCGGCAACTGGCTTTTTCAAGAATTCTGTGTCCAAGTCGAATGCATGGAAGAAAGCCATCGTCTTTCCTGTCACGAACTCCGCCAGGTGTTTCGAGGCAAGATTCCTGACGTTCTTCCCTTGGGGTCGCTTGAGTTCCTTTTTCGATGCGGGCTTACCCAAACTGACGACCATCTGAGCCTTTTCTTCATCTGCCACATCTGCGTCGAAGAACGCCATGGCAATAAGAGTCTCAGAGATGTACCATAGGTGTCGAGACATGGCTTCTTGCGCAGCGTTAACACACGAATATCCCGACATGGCAAAGGCTTCCGCGTCACGCAGAAATTCCAGATCAACTGCGGCAGCCTTGCTTGAGGTTGCAGCACGAGTCCAACCTCGGATGTAGATGAGGGACACGAAGAGACCTACGGCTGTCAGAGCTTCCAACTCGTGACTCGACATCTTGAACTGCTTCTTCAGTAGAATTACTTTCAAGGAGTAGATGGCTATCGCCATCCATCGAGCGTGATGGTAAGCGCCAGGGGCTCTGAGAGGGAAATCCACCACTTTTGCTTCTCCCAGGAAGATGAGAACCAACTGTAGCAGTTCCTTGTAGTCATCGCGCTGATGCGACGTGCTCACCATCCCTCTCACCAGCAGGACTGACTTCTCCCTCAGTTCCCTCATAGAGTCATTGACTTGAGCAAAATCGTACGGCTGCACGTCCAACCGGTCGATGAACTTCCATTGTGCCTGAAACGTCTTGAAAACGGGTATATCGGGGCCACTTGAAGGGCCGTATGCACGTTTGAAGACGGAGCTGAGGATGACTTCATAGATGTGATGCCGACAGGGGAAGTACATGAGTTCTCTGCCAAGACCTTTCTCAATCAGGACGCAGGCCCCGATATGAATCCCGGTGTTCGACGCTGTCGTGTCGAAAGACAGTCCCCGCATGCGCTCTTCCATCCTGTGTTCCTTGACCAAATCCAAGCAAACTCGCGCTATCTTCTCGCCGGTTCCGGACGTCACCTTAGGAACGCCGAGCAACTTCTCCTTGCCGTCGCCAGAGACGAGGACGGCGATCCGGTCAACGCTCTCCTTCCATTGCTCATTGTCAGGTAGGAGCTTACCGTCCCAATGCAAGACAAGAGGCTGACCAGGACAAACTTCGTCGGATTGATAACTTTCAGCAGCCACCTTCCTGAGAGCCTTGCGTGTGCGGTACATGGTACTGGCAGAAATGGACAGTTCATCCAAGTCAAAACCTAGTGATTTAGCCGCTGCAGCGTACGACATAGCTGAATCGCGGTACGAAATATTCAGCCGATCGTAGGTAGTCGTCACATCCTGTGAGATCAGATTCCTGCGTCGCTTCTTGGTATTTCCCTTGGAGGAGGATGGAAAAACTTCCACGGTTGGGTCAACGACATCTGAGTCAGTCTCTGACGAAGTTGAAATCACTAAAGCCCCCGTATCTTCTGCAGCTCCTTGTTCCTTCCTGGCCTTCTCCTGTTGTTCCTTAATCTTGTCCAGCCTCTTCCTTTTCCTAATCTCCTTATAGTGAAGCTTCATGTCAACAGGGCCCATGCTGCAGGAATTTGGATCTTCACGCTGCATGTCGAGAAAGTGGATGTCCTCCTGATTCTTCATCATTTCCTTAGCCTGTGAATGAACAATGTCCATGATCTCCTTCGCTATTGCCTCCTTGAACATCGCCTCCTTCACTCGGAAGGACTCTGCTTTATGTGACTTGTGCTTCACAAGCCGGTCGTATTCCTTGAGAAGGGATTCCATCTTCCTCAAGCCGAATCTCGACGCATCATGGGGATTCTCGCTCTCTCCCAAAATATGAGACAGGCATCCAGGCACAGGTTCAGGCATTTAGTATGTCCAAATTTTTGCTCCTTTTGGTGGTAAAAGTACTTTTTGAGTACTTGCAACTGAGTTGGAAGGCCACTTGATGTGATGTTCGCA
Organism: Bathynomus jamesi; assembly: GCA_023014485.1. Classification (NCBI taxonomy): domain Eukaryota; kingdom Metazoa; phylum Arthropoda; class Malacostraca; order Isopoda; family Cirolanidae; genus Bathynomus; species Bathynomus jamesi. The sequence continues at coordinate 809,625 of JAJOZX010000566.1, read as the reverse complement.
TCCGTCTGGCCAATAAGAAACACTTCTGTTTTCGCTCTGGTAGACACCTGGAAAAGAAAACAAACTAAATAATTCCACAGAAATAATTTCACATCGTAATTAATTTCATTAATTAAATAAAGAAAAGCAGTAACTGGGACTCGAACCAGTGTCATAGCCGTTTGGCGGCATCGCTGAAGTCGGTGTACACAGCACGCTATCCACTACACCATCTAGGGAGTGGATAGCGTGCTGTGTACGCCGACTTGAGCGATGCCGCCAAACGGCTATGACACTGGTTCGAGTCCCAGTTACTGCTTTTCTTTATTTATAAAACTGATACGTGTACACTACGTTCTCTTTGACAATTCATTAATTAAATAAATTTCAATACCGCAGTAAAATTACATTAATTAGTATCATAAATAATTACCAGCTTAGTTGTCCAATATGCAACAGACTAATTAATTTCATGTAATATTAATAATAAATATCACTACCACAGTAAAATGACAGAAATTAAATAATAATAAATTTCAATACCACAGTAAAATGAGATAATTAGTAGCATATATAATTACCTCCATAGTTGTCCAATAGGCTATACAACACGAACCGCTCAAGTGACGAAGAAAACCGTCTTCACTACAGGCAGGCGAGAAATGAACTGACAAAAAGTCGTCAAAGTTGGGGACCTCTAAATGCAGCGCGATCTGGTTCAAACTTGCACAAACGTGTTTTCTTGTTCTTTAGAATACGGAGAAACGTGTGGATTAAAACTCCAAGCTCATTTTTATTTTACCCTATAGGTATGAAACACCCTAATGCCTATATACTGTAACTAACTATATTTTAATAATTACACTTATGAATACAGTTCTAAGTATTAGTCTATCTTAAATTGTACAGCTTCCTAATATTAAATTATTATTAAATAGCGGAAATCCCTCTAACCCTCTAGTCATTAGAGCCTGTGACTGTGAATAAATGGTCCTAGGTTAGAATCCTAATAGCTTAGAAAATTTATTTTCTCCACAAGCATGTACCCGATGCTAGCCTTGTTCAAAAATCAACTTTTTCTTATTTTCATAGGTTTCTGTACTTTTTCCCATACTTTTTGACCTGAAAAGGCCGAAAATCACAACCATTTTGACCTAGGTTGTTGGGAAGCATTGCCGCATGGAGCTTTAAGTTTTCTGCCTTGAAATCGGCCAAAAGCACCAGTTCCAGGGTCCCTTGAATCATGTTTTGCACTATAACCTTTTATCTAAACAAGATAGAGCAACAAAATAGGCACCAAATTAAAGTGTTTTTAATCCTCTTTCTAACTTATACAATTATGATAGTCTTGGAACAAGAAATGGCACATTAGTACATACAAAGATTTCAGAAATATCACAAAATTCGTTTTCTCATACTCAAGGCAGACAAGGCGCCTTATTCATGACACAAATTTGAGATTAACATTTTGTCAAGTCTAATTGATCAAGAAGTGAAAGCATTACATGATGATTAATTTCATAATGACATTTACACAGTCAGTTGTTGAGAGTTTGTTTCTTGAAGCTGTCAAAGCGGCGTCTGTTGAACTCCACAGCTTGAAGGAGATAGTCCCTTTGCTTGGCATCTGTTGTTATGACATTTGCAAAGTCACTCATCATCTTGACACCACGTTCAGCAATGTCATTCACTGCTTTCAGATTCTTAACATAGTCCAACGCTTTTCTGTAGTTAGTCCAGGCAATCTAGAGCAAAAATAGCTTCAACCTGGGCAAAATTGCTTCAGAAGCTTTCTAAACTGTTTCCAGCTCAGGAACCATTGCAGAATAACATATCCAAAATCCGACAAAATTGGACCCCGGGAACACCCCCAAAAATGAAATTCAAAATGGCGGACTGGCAGTTTCCTACGAAATACAATAAATTTTAATTTCGCTTTGTAGAGAGAGTTATGACGTTTTTCTTGATCAGTAAAATGTTTTAAAACACATTTTCGTTTCTAAATTAACCTATATGACACTAAAAATTGTATTAGGCGGCTAGTATTAAACTATGACGTCACGTAATGTAAATAAAATATACTGTATGGAGTGTATGTGAGAATGGACATTGCTACATCTTTATAAACTTATATTATATACAACTCTTTAATTCCTACTACCCACTATCAAATCTGCGTATTTGTGCTTGTCATTTTCTTTAAAACTGTTATTATGTACTCCTTTTAAATACTGCAACACAGTTTATTAATTTGTGTTTTCTGTTTCAGACTGACTCGGTGTACGTACGGTCGTCGCCTTCAAGAATGCAGACCCCTGAAGAATTGTGCGTGATTTGTAAGGAGAAATTGGACAGCGGACAGGAAGTGGTTCACATCTCGCAAAAAGGAGCAGATGGTATAAATGCATCCAGCCGCAGCCGTGGAAGCGATGTTGTTGCAACAGCTGGAATAAGTGTTCACGTTGTATGTAGGAAAAGGTTTACGGATAAAAAGACCATTGAAATAAAGAAGCGACAGACCGCAGCCGAGGCAATACCAAGGAAAAGTGCTCGTTTTCATGAATACGCATTTTCCAGTGCTACTCACTGTTTGTTTTGTGATACCTTTTGGACTTTTTTTCCAAACACAAACCAAAATCAGAGCATGTCAAAATAAGAACTACAGAGTTCTCCGAAACCATAAAAAGGTGCTGTGAAAGCCGCTGCGATGAATGGTCGTTTAATGTAAAAGGCCGTCTGGAGTATTATCTTCGTGATCTTCCTGCTGCAGATTGTGTCTACCATCACACCTGCAGCGTAAATTTTCGAAGTGGAAAAAACATTCCTCGCGCATACTCCTCCGACGATCATGATTCGAAGAAAGGGAGACCAACTAATGAAGAGCAACACCAAGCATTCCTTCAGACCTGTGCTTACCTGGAAGAGAATGATGATGAACAACTGTTGATTGGAGACCTAATTTCCAAAATGGAGGAATATCTTCAAGGAAGTCAGAGCTCTGTCTACGAACGCAGGCACATGAAGAGAAAGCTTTTAGAACGTTACGGAGACAAGATCATAATATCAGGTGAAAGTGGGAAGGCAGATGTAGTAACACTACGAGAGACAGCTAATGAAATTCTTATAGATTATCACAAAAAGTCGAAAGAATGTGATATAGATATAGAGCTACAGAAGATTTACCTAGTAGAAGCTGCTGCAAAAATAATCAGAAGTGATATCAAGTCTGTCGACTCGCCTAGAAAAGATGTGTATCCATCTCCAAATGACATCACTGCAGAAAGTGCTCTTGATTACATTCCCAACAGTCTGAAATTGCTATTATCAAAAGCATTTGCGGGACAGGATGCTTCAAGAAAAATAGGTGCAATTGGGCAGAGCATTATGCAAGCAACCCGTCCTAGAGGATTACTATGTCCACTACAGATCGGTTTGTCGGTTCAGCTACACCACAACTTTAGGTCAAGGTACCTTATTGACGTTCTCCATCAGCTGGGTTACTGTTCGTCGTATGCAGAAGTAACAAGATTCGAAAGAAACGCGGCGCTGGCAAGTGGGTCTGGCTCTTTTACTGTTGATGAAAACACTGCAGTCCTTCTAGCAGCAGATAACGTCGATCATGATGTCTGCACTTTGGATGGGAAGAATACCTTTCATGGAATGGGTATGATTGCCGCAATAACTCCGAAGATCAAGATCCACCCTTCTATTCACAGGCGTAATGTTGGTGACAATGACATTAAGAAGATTGCAACCGTTGACATTAGGGAATATAGACACGCGAGAAGCATGTTGAGGGACATCTCATTCCGCGAACTTCCAGTACCCACTGCCACCATAAGTCGACTTAGTCTTCTCTGGCAGATATCTTCAGCAGAAAGATCAGGTCCAAGTTGGTCCGGAACAATGCAGGCAATTCACGGTGGATCAAGTGTCTCACATCCAGGTGTGGCGTCGATCACGTTCCTTCCCATCATAGATATGTCGCCAACTGACATGACCTGCATATTTTCGACATTACTATATTTGAGCAAGATAGCACGCGATCAAAAAGTCCCATGCATTATTGCCTTTGATCAGCCTTTGTTCTGGACATTGTTTTAATGCTGGGATCATTTCACACTCTGATGAATCTTTTGGGAGCAGTCGGTACTCTTATGAATGGTTCAGGATTGTCTGAAGTACTTCAAGAAATATACGGACCAAATGCCGTGCAACACATGATGTCTGGAAAAGCTGTTTCAAGAGCGATACGTGGTCATATGATAGTAGATGCAGCTCTTAGTACCTTACTAGTCGCAGACGTTTTCCCTCGTAATGAAGATGGAACTCCTCATGACCTCCATAAGGAAGCTTGTGACCTGCTCGACGATGTTATGACCGCCAAACAATCAGTTGAGGATGTGGAATCTTCGAATGCATTGTCTCAGATTGCTACCACTTTGGATGCGAAGAAAACTGACCTACAATCTACTTCGCAAACAAGTCAACTCTGGTTGGAATATCAGCGAATGATCAACATTGCACGTTCCTTGATAACAGCAGACAGAACCGGCTCGTGGGATTTGCACTTGCAAGCTATGCTGGAGACCATCCCCATAATTGCAGCAGCCGGACATCACAATTACCTGAAATCGATATACCTGTACCTGCAGAAAATGTTAAGTTTGCCTTCTGAAAATCCAGCCGTTAACAAAATGTTCCAGGAAGGTAAGTTTGTGGTAAGAAGAAGCGACAGATTATGGGCCGGACTCGGCACAGACCTGGTGATAGAACAAGTACTAATGCGTTCCCTGAAAAGCAGAGGCGGACTGACACGCGGAAGTGGATTTACAGACATCCAAAGGACAACGTGGCTCTTTTCTATGCCTCTGTGTTCCACTTATAACTTAGCAATGCAGGAATACACCAGAGTTTTGTTGGAAAGTAGTGAACAGCACAAGGAAATGAGGGGAAGTAGACAAATCAGGGACAGTAATGACATGAAGAAAGTACTTGAACGTCTGGAATCCTTATCCCCATTCCATTCTACCTCGGGTCTCTGCAACATTGTAACAGGGCTAACTGCTGATCCTGGAGTTAACGTTCATCAATTGCATTCAATCGGTACGAACATTGTCGTAAAAATGATTGGGAAACAAGCCTTTACATATTCTGCCAAAAGATCTGACAAAGTGAAAACACTAGGATCTGCTTCTGCCGTTGTGATCACTGATGCTTCAGATATAGAAGTAGATCCTGCACTACTGTTTCAGAGAATGATGACTGTTGCCACTGGCGGAGACATGAATCTTGAAGATGTCATGTGTTACGAACTGTGTGCATATCCTCCTGCATTGTTCGAATCACGAAGTATCTTGAGGAAACCCGATAAGTCTCAGCTAGCTCATGCAATAATCAAATACACTGACACTTTACGCATGGAAGAAGTTCAAGAAATTCAGTGCACAGACCAGTACGTATTGGATGGTGGATCTCTACTACATCGTGTTTCCTGGCGTCAAGATGAAACATATGACAGCATCGCCAACTCATATGCCGATTTCACTCTGAAAACATATGGAAAAGCAATCATTGTTTTTGATGGCTACAGCAGCTCTCCTACGATCAAGGACATGACCCACAGAAGACGCAGCACCAAGACAAGCAGAAATGTGAATCTCAGTCCAAGCATGAAGTTTGTTGGCCAGAAGGAACACTTCTTGGCTAATGAAAACAACAAGCAAGCATTTATTTCCCTCGTAGGTGAGATGTTGAAGAAGCACGGGTGTACTGTTCACAACGCAGATGGGGATGCTGATGTGGACATCGTTCGTGCAGCAGTTTCCTCATCAGAAAATGCAACTACAACAGTAATAGGGGAAGACACCGACTTGCTGATTCTCCTTCTGTACCATGCCAAGGACAGTGGTTTCAAGTTGTACTATCGCAGCGATATAAGACGGGGACCATCTCCTAATCCTGTGTATGATATTCTCAGCATTCAATCATTGTTAGGCAATGACATCTGCAAGTATCTCCTGTTTGTGCATGCTTTCACGGGCTGTGATAGCACATCCAGAATTTTTTCGATCGGTAAAGCCAAAGCATTCGACACACTGATGAAGGTGGCTGAACTCCGTTCAGTTGCAAATACATTCTGTTCTGATTGTTGCCAACACTCTGACATTGAAGCCGCTGGAAGAAAGGCAATGCTTCTGTTGTATGGCTGCAAAACACTTGAATCCACTAACGCACTACGTCATCGAATGTTAGTTGAAAAGGTAGCTACAGCTAAATCTTTTGTTACACCCGAACGTTTGCCACCTACCGATGCGTCCACAAAGTACCACAGCTTTCGCACATACTTTCAAATACTAATCTGGAAGTCTACAGAAGAGAAGATCGATGCAGAACAGTGGGGTTGGTATGTAAAGAATAATTCCTACTACCCTACAGCCTGCGACAAGCCACCAGCTCCAAATTATCTACTCAACATGATCCGCTGCTCCTGCAAGACGAAATGTGCTACTTCAAGATGTGGATGCAAGCGTAATGGAATGCCCTGTTCAGCCGCTTGTGGCGAGTGCCAAATCAGTGGTTGCGATAACAACCCAAGTACCGGTAATCTATCCGATGATAGTGATGAAGAGGATTAATTTCTGTATGTTTGTGACCAGGTATCACTTCTTCTGTAATGAACATAACTTGAAACTGGGAAAAAAATAATTGTTGTATTATTGATTATAAAAATCTGTAAAAAGCTATATAACATTATATTTGCGTAATAACTGGTTGTGTTGTATATTGTTGAATTATTTAAAACATTACAACTGAAAGAAAAAGCATCAAATGTATCTCTATAAATAAAAGCGTAAATTATATATTTTTTTTTTTCGTAGGAAACATCCAGTCCGCCATTTTGAATTTCATTTTTGGGGGTGTTCCCGGGTCCAATTTTGTCGGATTTTGGATATGTTATTCAGCAATGGTTCCTGAGCTGGAAACAGTTTAGAAAGCTTCTGAAGCAATTTTGCCCAGGTCTAACTACAAATTGCCTGGACTAAGTCCTCATTCTGTGGCCAAGACGTGACAGGTTCGAGAAGCCACTCGGATCCAATGTTCAGTGTGTCCAGCAGGAAATGTGATTCTGGGCCAATGAGATCAACCAGGGTGGTCTTAGCTGTGACTCTCTGGAATAGAGGCTTTCCTGTTCTGAAGCTGTCTGGCTTCTCAGTGGCATGTAACTGGGCAGCAATGTCGTGCTTCAATGTGTCACTCAATCTACTGCTGAACAGGGCAAATGGCACGACTTCCTGCGTCAGGTACCATTTGTGGTTTTCCATCTTATTAAGTACTGCATCAGCAAGCTCTGGGTCAGTTTTCTTGTACTTCAACATGTCCTGGATTAGACTTAGATCATTCACGGGAGCATCTGCAGCAGACATTGACATCATCCATACAGGAGTGTAGAACAGCGCAAGGAAGGTGTTGAGTCTTTCCAGCTTTGATACAGTGTCTTCGTCGTACTCAAGTTGATCTGCAAACATCAGCATTTTCATGGAGTACAGGTTTCTGGACATCCATCTGGCCTGATGAATGGCGCCTGGTCGACTCCAGTGAATACCTCGAGGAGGCGTTCCTCCAAGAACAATGACTGTCAGTTCAGCCATTTCCCTGTAGTCGGCTCTTGGAAGCCTTTTTGCTGTTAGAATGTCTTGGAGTATTTCTTCACTGTTCTTCTTCTTTTCCTTCAGCCATTTGCTGTTGATAGCCAGCATCTTTGGGTTTTCCTTGGACAAGTCCGCCAAACATCCTTTAGATGCTCAAACCAGGGATTATCTGGCCTTTTCACCTTCCCAAACAGCTTCTCCCAAACTGCTCCTACTAGGATTTCCAGGATGTGATGTCGACAGGCCAGATAAAACACCTTTTTGTTCAGCATTTTCTCTAGCAGTTTGGCAGCTCCTCTGTGAACTCCACTGTTACTGGATGTAGTGTCAAAAACAAGGGCAGTAACATTATCCATAAGTTCCCATGTATCCAGTAAATCCATTGAAGCCTCAGCCTGAGCTGTGCCAGAAGAATTGTCGATGACAGGTACTCCCAATAACTTTCCTTCAGTGTATGAAGGTGGACCAGACACTAGCACAGCTAAAGTCTCTGAGGTACTTCCAGGTTCACTGCCCAAGACATCTTCGAGCAACTTTCCATCCCAGTGTAAGGCAGCGTACTGTGGGGGGTTTTCACAAAACTTGGACATGTGACTCTGGCTGATATTATACCTGGACAGCATTCTGTTGCGACGTGTTGTTGAGGTTGAGATGACGAAGTTATCCAGATCAGCCCCTCCAGCTTTCAAGGTGGCAGAAACCATGGCAGTAACTTGATTGTCTGATAAACCAAGATGATCAGCTGTATTGCAGATGACATCACATTCCATGACCTTCCTTGGAAACGTCAGTCACACTAGTCACAGTGTCTTGATGGTGAGAACATCCAGGACGAGGCTGATGGTAATCCATGTCCTCTGTGTTAGCGTCGTTGTCAGTTGAGTCACCCCAGGTAATGTCATCCACATGAACAACTGCCTCTTGTTCTGCTGCAGCTGTAAAATAGTACAACATGTTAAGACAGTAATTGTTAAGTACATGCTAAATATCGCAATGGAGTAAAACTTAAAACTTTTTGTAATATTCAAAGTAATTAGTTTTACCTTGTTCTTGTCTATGCTGCAGTCTTTCATTCCTCGCTGCTTGCTGCAGGGATCTTGTCTCAAAAATCTTGTCATGACCAGACATATGACCTTTCCTCTCAGTCTTTTGGTCTTCGTAGAACCTGATATCCTCATCTTTCTTCTCTCTGGATAACAGTCTGTTGTTCTGTATTTCCTGGATTGCATCTGAAGCTCCTATATCGAACAGGCTGTCTAATTCCAGCACAAATGCTCCTCTTTTTCCTCCAGGGTTACTTGCTCTTCCTTTGCTTTTCACCAGAGCACGATGTTTCTCATGTAGTTTCATGAAGAGCTTCATTGCGTTGTACTTGGTCATTGTCTTGATCCTAGCCATCTGCCAGAATGGGATGATAGATTCAACTGTTTCATATGCAAGGTCTTGAACCATGGGCCTCCCTGCATTTTCCGGTAAATTCTGAAGATTAAGGAAATACTGGAACGCCTGTCTGTTGGTGGGAAGCTGGGAACCACTGATAAAAGCTGAAGGGTATCCAACCAGGAAAGTTTCAGCGAGAGATCTAGTAGATGGCCCAGTTGACACCTGCCTGTGGACAGTACGTGGAGGTTCTGAGATATCAACTGTGCACCCATGGAGCTCCCTCAGCTCCTTGCTTAATGCCATTGTGAAGTTGTAACTTGTTGATGGTTTTCTAGATTCTGATTGAGTTTCTGTTGTTTCCTGAAAAATGATAGATAATTATTATTATTATTATTAATTATTATTTATTATTATTATTATTATTTTTAATTTTATGCTCTTTCATTTGATACCTAATTTGTTGCTCTATCTTGTTTAGATCAAAAGTTAAAGTGCAAAACATAATTCAAGGGACCCCAGAATTGGCGCTTTGGCCGATTTCAAGGCAGAAAATTTAAAGCTCCATGCAGCAATGCTTCCCAACATCCTAGGTCAAAATAGTTGTGATTTTCGGCTTTTTCAGGTCAAAAAGTATGGGAAAATGTACAGAAACCTATGAAAATAAGAAAAAGTTGATTTTTGAACAGGCCTAACCCGATGCCTATGCTTGTTTCTGCCATACAGTAGAATATATAAGATCTCTAAACTAATAATTATGAAAAAAAAAACCTGTTTTGGCACCCTGCATAGTATCTAGGCCAGGTCCTTCGGAAGCTGGAACGAGGTACACACCTAGGCCTTGGGAGGTAAATAAGGGGTTTAACTACCTACCTTGCTAATTAATTTTTTAAACAACTCCTTATCATGATAATTTTACTTAAATTTTTAATAGGTATAAAATTTATATTTTTCAGGTCAGCACGGCGATATGAAGTGTTAATTCATCAGAAATACCTGTACAAGTTAGTCATTGTTCAAACTTCAAACACCTAAATTTCAAGTTATTTTTAACTGCAAAAATTATATAGGATTTGTGATAAAAATTATTGATACTTTTAGAGAACCAAATAATTTGTTTGTAAAAATCTTGATGCTTACCTATAGGTATATATCAAATCATGTATGTAGCTATATATATATATATATATATATATATATATCCCCGCAAGGGGTTTCTAAGCTTGTGCTCTTGAGTGCTCTTTTGTACGTGCTTGTTCCTGGAGGTTTCACATGCGCCCTCCCGGCCCTAGCACCCAAGGTTGATGGGGCTCGACCCTGCAGTCCTTGGTCTTTTTCCACTTCGACTGTCCCCTCCACCCTTTCTTTTTCCTCTGTCTTTCCTCTCACTTTTTCTTTGTTTTTCCACCGAGATATGCCCTTTTAAATAGAGGCAAATCGGTTCTTCCCGAACTTAAAAAAAAAATATATATATATATATATATATATAATATATATATATATATATATGAACTATTTGTGAAGTTCTTAAAAAAATGCTCAAAATTTTCAACATGCACAATTTCAAATGCTTGTGGAAAGCAAACCCATGGAGATCCTACTTCAATTGTTTGCTTGAATATGCTTCATCTAAAGGTCTTTACTTCTGCCAATTTTCATGACCTTGAACTTTGAACTCTGACCTGAGGTCAAGGTCAAACGTGAAATATAAATGCAACTTTTTTTTAATGGAATGTATGCACTCTGTGCATAAAATTAAAGTTATTCTGCTGTCTTTTCTGAGCATTTTGACACCAAAATCATTAAAATCCATCCATTAGATCAGTGGTGCACAAACTTTTTTGATGTGAGGGCCAAGCGAAGAAAATAACTAAATGTATTAGCCTACTTACTTTCCATCTAAGTCATAAATTGGGTCACTTTTATATTCTAACTTTTTCATTGAATTGAAAAGACCTGTGGGGCCACTGAAAAGACCCGTGGGGGACACATTTGGCCCACAGGCCAGGGTTTGTGCATCACTGCATTAGATACTGAGTTATGACCTTTCAAAATCCGAGGTTATACTGCTGACCCCAAATTTGAGAGGGGAGGGTCATTGCTCCCAAACTATTTGACCCAAGTGGCTAAAATTTGGTTATGCTTCATTACTCATCATACCCAACTACCACACCAAAAAACATTAAAATTGGTGAGATGAGTGGCAGAAATCACCAAAAAGTGTGTACACTTGACATGGAATACCGGGTCATTCTCTGTCAGATCAACCAAAAAAAATTGAAATTAACACCCTCATCTCTCATATTTTGCTGAAATTTGGTTTATAGGGAGTTTGTGAGCCCTGAATCCATTTCTGAAATTATAAGGTCAATCCGACCAACGGTTCAAGAGAGATGACCTCGGGCAATTTGAGGTCACTCGCGAGGTTACTAACATTTGGCGAGCCATAACTTGGGTAATAATTGTCATAATTATATAAAAGTATATATATTTAGAATCAGAAAACGACAAGGAATCCAAATATGCAAGTTTTAGAACTCTAGGTTGAAAAAATAAAAAAGTTACACTGTAACCAAAATTTGAGGTCACGATTTGACCTCTGGGGTATCAAATGAGAATTTTTTTTTAAATGTAAAAAATGAAGGCATAGGCATTGGCTATTAGAATCAGCAAAAAAAAGTTTGTTTATGTTAGTATTTTTCATGTAACTAACATATAGTGAACACCATATTCATAAGTTGTGCGTCAATTCTACCTATTTTTTCACACTTAAGCTCATAATTTGACCTATAGAAATTAAAATTACATTTTTTATAGATATAAAAAACAAAGTCAGAGTTCTTGACTAATAGAAACAATCATAAAAAGTTTGTTTATGTTGGTACTTTCATGTAACTAACTTATAAGTGAACACCATATTTATAAATTGCTTGTCATTTCAAGGAATTTTTATATCTTAGCTATCAATTTGACCTCAAGCTCCAAGAATTTAATAAAAATTGTATTTCACTGGTAATCTACACTGGCAATAATAGTTATAATAGTGAAAGGGGAAGACTAAGCTCACATGTAGCCTAAACAAACCTGTTGAAACATGTTGCTACTTGTCTAAGTGCAGAATCAACACAGATAGTTGCAAAATTCCTTGTCTACAGGTTAGTACAGTTCCAGCCAGCACTGTGGGTGGCTGGTGGGTATGGTGTTTTAATGAGCCTCAGAGACTATCAAGGCCTAAAATATTAAGTGTGTATAGCTATATATTTTCTAAAAAAATATATTACCTAATTGTAAATCCTATATCTTTACAGATCAAAATACAATGGTTCGGCACTTGAAATACTGCCAGGACCCTATTCAAAAACACAAGAAATGCATAACAATCAATCTTAGAAAAGTGACTGATGTACTTGTTGAAAAATGTGCTGGAAGAGTGAAAAAAGACTCATTGTTGTGTGTGAACTGCTGGACACTGATAATGAAAAACCCCACTATACTTAGTACCACTGAAAACAACGAGTCTGAGCAGGATTCAAATGAATCATCTACTATCAGTGGCTTGAGTAACATCTCTTCAATTCAAGATCTGGACAATGACAGTGATTGCTTGATAAAGGAAAATCCTTCAACTTCAGTTGAACCAGTTCTAGCATTTCTGGACCAAACACCAGTTAAAAAAGTAAGTAATAAATTAATATAATAACTTATACTTTACTACAAGGTCTGTTTGATCTACTATATAGCCAATTATATAGCATTTAAGGTACTATAATTAATATTTAATTACTAATATTCAGGTGTGAAACCTTTTTTCTGTTCTTTTCAGAAGGGCTGTCATTAAGCCAGAAAAAGCGCAAGGCTCGTGGTAAGCTATCATCTGCTCAGAAACACCTGAAGGAGAGGCTAGAACTCAGTTATGGTGTTCAAATTACCGAGGAGGTAAGTGATACTTCAAAACCTGAAACTAAATCTGAAAAACATCTAGACAAATTAATGAATGAATTGAAACAGTCATTCCTGGAGAGCAAATGTCACCATCACAAACTACAAATATTGACACTCTCACCATATACAATTGAAAAAACAGCTAGTTTCTTTCAAACTACAACATACATGGTGAAAAGAAGCCGTTCACTTAAATCAGAACATGGAATCCTTCCGAAGATTCCACTAATGAGCAAAGGAAAAGTGATATCTGAAGAACACAAAGATATAGTTAGAAGATTCTATGAGTCAGAAGAGGTTAGTCGTATGTGTCCTGGCCAAAAGGATTGCGTGAAAGTTATCAGTGCTGAAGGTGCAATGAAGGTGCAAAAACGATTGGTCCTCGGGAATTTAAGAGAGATGTTTGAACTATATAAAAATGATGAAAAGAATCCCAAAATAGGATTTTCCACATTTGCAAAATTACGGCCATCATATTGTGTGCTTGCCGGTAGTGGTGGGACTCATTCTGTCTGTGTCTGCACATACCATCAAAATCCAAAATTGCAGCTGGCTGCATTGGGAGAAAGAGGTCTTTCATACAAGGATCTTATGGATTACAGTGTCTGCAGTACAGAAAGAGAGACTTGCATGATGCAACTTTGCAATGATTGCCCAAGAGAAGAGGGTGTCCTGGATTTTCTTGAGTTACTTGACAGTGTGAAATCAGCTCCAAATGAAATATCTTACAAGCAATGGGTGACTGTTGACCGTTGTACAATGGTTGATAAGTGAGCCACTTCATGAATACTTATCATTCCTAAGCATGAAAATATCCCGCATGGTTCGTCATCACTTTGTTGCTCAGCAACAATCACAGTACTTCAAGCAGTTGAAAGAAACACTACCACCTCAGAGCGAGGTAGTTATAGTAGGTGATTTCTCTGAGAATTATTCTTTCATTGTCCAGGATGCTGCCCAAGGGTTTCACTGGGACAATTCACAGTGTACAGTTCACCCTTTTGTCATCTATTATAGATCATCTGCAGACCAGGAACTTAGCCATTTTAGTGTCTGTTTCTTATCTGCATCACTAAAACACAACACTATAATGGTTTACTCATTCATATTGAAGCTTATGACATATGTTAAATTCAGATGCCCACAATTGAAGAAGGTGCACTATTTCTCAGATGGATGTGCTGGCCAATAGAACAGATACAACTTCACAAATCTCTGTTACCATGAAGAGGATTTTGGTCTGTCTTGTGAATGGCACTTCTTTGCTACATCCCATGGCAAAAATGCATGTGATGGGATTGGAGGAACAGTGAAAAGAGCTACTGCTCGTGCCAGTTTGCAGAGAACTACAGAGAGGCAAATTCTTACACCAGAACACATGTTTCAGTTTTGTGAAGAAAACTTGAGCAAGAAGATAAATTTTTTCTTTGTAACTACAGCTGATTTGAAAGATGCAGAAGAACGGTTGGAACATCGATTCAAGGATAGTAGGGCTATTCCTGGAACTCAGAAATATCATAGATTTGTTCCGCTAAACAAGGAAGAACTGATGGTGTATCCCATTTCAAGTGGCATTGGAGAAAAGAAAAGAATAAGGAAAAGTCATTTTACTAATGAACCTGCAATGCTTGGTAACCTAAAATGTGTCAAACCAGGAGAGTATGTTGGCTGCATTTATGACATGCAAGTTTGGTATGGAATTGTGGAGGAATATTGTGAAGAGTTTGATGATTTCACTGTGAACTTTCTACATCCCTCTGGGTCATCAGGATCAAGTGCATATTATTATCCATCAAACAAGGATTCATGTGCAGTGCCAGGACATCATATATTAACTGTAATGAGTTGTCCTACCCTAAGAGGAGGCAGCAGAATTCAATACATTTTTCCACAAAAAGAAATTGATGAGAGCATTGAGCATGCAAAAATTGTATTAGGCTAGCACATGAATCCTCTAAGTAGGTCTTCCCCTTTCACTATTATAACTATTATTGCCAGTGTAGATTAGCAGTGAAATACAATTTTACATTTTTTGCCTTTGTTTTTATATCTATAAAAAAATGTAATTTTAATTTCTATAGGTCAAATTATGAGCTTAAGTGTGAAAAAATAGGTAGAATTGACGCACAACTTATGAATATGGTGTTCACTTATATGTTAGTTACATGAAAAATACTAACATAAACAAACTTTTTTTTGCTGATTCTAATAGCCAATGCCTATGCCTTCATTTTTTACATTTAAAAAAAAAATTCTCATTTGATACACCAGAGGTCAAATCGTGACCTCAAATTTTGGTTACAGTGTAACTTTTTTATTTTTCACCTAGAGTTCTAAAACTTGCATATTTGGATTCCTTGTCGTTTTCTGATTCTAAATATATATACTTTTATATAATTGTGACCATTATTACCCAAGTTATGGGTCGCCAAATGTTAGTGACCTCGCAAGTGACCTCAAATTTCCCGAGGTCATATCTCTTGAACCGTTGGTCGGATTGACCTTATAATTTCAGAAATGGATTCAGGGCCCACAAACTCCCTATAAACCAAATTTCAGCAAAATCTGAGAGATGAGGGTGTTAGGCACTGGTTGATCTGACAGAGAATGACCCTACCTCACCTTATGAGAAGATTTGTTTCCTAGCAAGAGTAGTAAACAGTCAAGGAAAACTATTATAGTCAGATCATACCCTTATTACAGAGGAAAGTAATTTCAAGCGAGATATTCTTATTGCCCAATTTCTTAGTCATAGTCATAATTCAGCTATCCCTGTTGTTTGTTTAAACAAAGGAAAAAGTGCTATTGAATTAACTTCAAATCAGAAAATAGGAACTGTTTCCACAGTAGAAATAATTAACCTACAAGTAACCCTAATCAATAAATATTTGCAACAAATAATTACGATTCATTCCAAAGTTTTCTGTGCAACACAGCTAGCCCATAGAAAAATCACTCTTTCCATACTAATACCATGGGATACACTTCTGTCTTTGATTCACACTTCTCAGACACAATTAAAATTATCACCCATATTCCCACTCAACCATACTAATTACCCCCAATTTCTAGAATATACCTGGACTGGTACATGGACCACGCCCCTACACACATCTCCTGATTGTACCATTTTTCAATGTACTCGACTTATGACACAAATTTCACCCTTTCCCAACACCCTACAAAAACAATTCTAATATCTATCAATTGTATCTACCCACAGTATCACCTTACCTTTTCCTCACCAAAGACCTTTCAGCATATTCTATGATGTCAGATAACAATGTCCAGCATTGCAGATTTCTGCAAATGAAGAAGCAACTCATTTGCCCTCCACTCAAACCAATAATTCTTCCAACCACTAGGTCCTGCTTTATTGACTTAATTCATGACCGTCATACCCTGGTATGATCTTTTTAAAACTAATTAATTACACTGGTCAACACTCATTTTATTGCCAATCATATTAGAGTGATTTTGGGGTAACTTTGTAGTGCTGATTCCGAATATGACATCAGTTTTGCTAGATTGGCTCTAATTTATGAGATAATTGGTACCCCATTGAAACACGTAAAAATGCAAAAAATTTAATGTTCAGGCGGAGCCTACTTACAAATCGCATTGAAATTGTCTCAAATCATACAAAAGTAAACACATGAAATACATAATGGCATTTTATTCGGTCTCACCATCTAGAATGTTCCGGTAGTTTCCCATATGCACGCGTTATGGTTACGTTTCCTATTAATTGAGGGTATTCATTATCTCAAGAACTAGAGCCAAATTGGAAAAACTACTTTCATTTTGGAATTCAGCAACCCCAAAATACCCTAAATTCGTACAAATTTCCTTGGCAACGAAAAAAAGAGTTTTTTTGTTGACCTGTGTTATCGATTTAAAACTAAAGATAGAATCTCTGGATCCAGAGGATCAAGTCATAATAGACTACTATCCACAAATATGTTACACTCTATATCTATTTATAACCAACATGCAAATATATCAGATCCAAAGAATCCAGTCAATTTCATTACGGTATCCGACAACACTTGTACCTTGCCAATGAAAAATAAGTCACGGTCCATATCGATTGCGGACCAAGTCAAAATTTACAACCATATACATTAGGAGGAAAAGTGTAGGTGTGGCTGTAAAGACTGTACAGTAATGTAGAAATGTGTGTGCACCCATCTTGGGTCTCCCATTTAAAGGTGTTTGTGGGGCAAGTGAAGATCATGAGTTTTTCAATACCTCACAGTACAATACCTCACAGTACTATGGGGGGGGGCACCGCTCGGCAGAGGAATCTCTTTAAATGGGGTGTTAAGGACAGAGAGTATCCCCTAACCCAAGATGCTGCCTCCCTATATCCCACAACACTTCTGTTGAGCTGTGGGATCTATCACCACAAAGTTTTAATTTTACTACCTTAAACTATACCCAATCTATCAACATATGCGTCTAATCAATTTTTAAGCATGTTTATGGACGTGCTACTAATTACTTCTACCGGCAAACTATTCCAACTATTTACTATTCTATGCATAAAAAAGTTTTTGGTAACTGCTGTCTCGAACCTTCTACTTGTCAACTTACACCCATTGTTTCTAGTCCTATTATATTGAACCCATTCATAATTTTGAAAACCTGGATTAGATCACCCCTTAGCCTCCTATTCTCGAGTGCTGTCAATTTTAACTCCTTAAGCCTATCCTCGTACGACTTTGACCTAAGCAATAGAATCATCTTAGTTGCTCGTCTTTGAACTCTTTCGATTTTGTCTATATCTTTGCGCATATGCGGATTCCAAAATTGGATTGTGTACTCCAAATGGGGTCTAACTAATGATTTATAAAGAGGAACTACAATATCGCGTGATTTGTACTCAAAATTTCGAGCTATAAAACCTAACACTTTGTTCGCCTTATTGACCGCTGCTGTACTTTGTTTCGCTACTTTTAAATCACCAGTGACTTAACTCCTAAATCTTTTTCCTGCTCTACGCTTGTTAAATCTTTCCCTGACATACTATACGCAAAATTACCGTTACGTGAACCTATATGCAAAATTTTGCACTTATCAACATTAAATCTCATTTGCCATGTGACTGACCAATCAACGATTTTATTCAGATCTTCCTGGATTTTACCTCTATCTACATCATTAATCACCCTACCACCCAGCTTTGTGTCATCTGCAAACTTTGAAACTGTGCTGACTAGGCCGACATCTATATCATTAATATATATAAGAAAAAGCAAGGGGCCCAATACAGAACCCTGAGGAACACCACTCACTACATTAGCCCAACACGACTCCGCTCCATCAACGACCACCCTCTGTTTCCTACCTCGCAACCACTCTTCTAGCCACTTTATTACTACACCCCTGATTCCATGAGCCTTAGTTTTTTCAATGAGTCTTTTGTGCGGCACGGTGTCAAACGCTTTTTGAAAATCTAAATACACTACATCAACTGCCCTATGTCTATCGTAAATGTCAACCATGCTTTGGAAAAATTCTAAAAGATTAGTTAAGCAAGATTTGTTTCACCTAAAACTAGTGATGTAGGTCACATCCTCATCCGCATAACATCCGCATATTTTCTCGCATCCTCATCCGCACTTTGGACTGCGGATGTCGTGCGGATGTGGACCATTGAGATAAAATGTCATTAATAAGCGGAAATTATCAAATTCTACTATATTAATAGAACTAGTTCATTGTGCGCAAAAGTGATGCAAGCAACAAGATGAGAGGCTGTTCTTGTATGAAGTTACTCTCTTGCAACCTACTTAGATCCACGTTACAAAGCTAAGTTATTTTCACCTAGTACATTAGAACGAGTTAAATCATCACTTGGCAAAGCAGTTGAAGAGCTTCAATCTCTTGAATCTGTCGCTTCGCCACCCACCAAAAGAATACAAGTTTCAGTGACAGAACCAACACCTTCAACAAGCAAATCTATCACAGAATCTGTCTCTCAATTTCTTGAGTCAAGCAGCAATGATGAGACCTACGCGATGTCAAAAGATGTAGTAAAAATGATCGAGAGCTATCACCAAGAAAAATGCCTGGCTGCATGTGACAATCCTATTAGTTGGTGGAAAAATACACAGAATATCTATCCATACTTGAGTAAACTTGCAAGGAAACATTTAGCCTGTCCTCCAACAAACGTACCAAGCGAGAGATTATTTAGCAGTGCTGGATTAATATATGATGAAAAGAGAAACAGACTGGCAGCAGAAAAGGCAGAAAAATTAATGTTCCTTAAGCATAACCTTCCTATAATTAAGTTTGAACATTAAACGATGAACATCTTAGTTTACTTTATTTTAATTACTCATTTATAAATATGCCTAATAAAACTTTAAACTTAATATAAATAGTTATCAAGCTAATTAAAGATCTCTTTCTATAAGGGTGGAGGTTGGGGAAAGAGGTCGGTGGGGTGCATTTGAGTTGGGTTCACGTCCCGCATCCTGGTAATACAATTATGGTTTCTAATTGTGGCTGAAACTCAACAAAATATAACGAATTTATTTGCAGACGAATTCACTAATTGATTTCTATATTAGTTAGATGCTTGATATTATTTTATATGTTCAGAGAAAAGTACAGCAATTATTGTACAATTAATCAATTATACTACATTATAGCTACAGCTCTCTCTATATAATAACTTATTATATACGTTAAACACAACAAATCTCGAATATATCCTAAAAAATAACGAAAATGTAGACATCCGCATCCGCGGATGTTGAAATCAAACATCCGCATCTGCATCCGCGGATGTGAAAAAAATGACATCCGCTACATCACTACCTAAAACCATGCTGCGTATTTCTAACTAGTTTATGCACTTCTAGGTGTTCGACTATACGATCCCTAATTATTGATTCCAGTAGCTTACCTACAACAGACGTTAAACTGATTGGCCTATAATTTCCCACCGCACCTTTATCGCCTTTCTTAAAGATAGGTGTTACGTTTGCTAGCTTGAAATTATCTGGTACGCACCCCTCAGAAATAGACGCATTAAAAATCTTAGTTAGCAGCACAACAATGCTATCTTTTAATTCTTTGTTGTATGGAATACAGTATATGGAATCCAGCCCCGGTGATTTACGCATTTTCATTTTATCAATACAGTCAACCCTCGCTACAACGGACCCCGTTAGAGCGGATATCGGATAAACCAGACACACCACTGGCGACGTTAACCAGGAAAAGAAGAAGCGTGTGACCCTGTCAGTGACCCAGAAGCTGGAATTAATCAAGAAGTTAGAGGCGGGTGCTTCGGTGGCCAAGATGTGCATGGAGTATGGCATGAAAAAGGCCAAGGACAAGCTAACTTTTATATTTTTATATTTCATTATTTTCTGTATCATTTATCATGTATCGTGTTCAGCAGACAGAGCACAGTACTGTTATATACTATCTCCATTACCGTATCGTATACCGTAGGTTACCAGTACCGTCGGTTATATCGGACAATCGGCTATAACGGACACCTTTTCCCCCTATTAGTCTATGACTGTAGGGATATTCGTTACATCTTCTATAGTAAAAACTGACGTAAAAAATTCATCAGCAAGGTAGCCATTTCCTTGTTTTCAGAAACTAGATCTCTGTTTACATTTTCTAAAGGCCCCAAGACACTTTTTACTGGATTTCTATTATTGATGTATTGAAAGAATCGCTTGGGGTTTTCTTTATGGTCACAAGCTATGGAGATTTCAAATTCGCGCTTGGACTTTTTTATTACACTTTTCGCTTCACACCTTAGAGATATGTAGTTGTTTCGTAACAACAGATTATCTTTATCGCACTTATATAGCCTATAAGCCCTATCTCTACTCTTTATAATGTCTCCTACTCTAGAAGTAAACCACAAGGGCTTGTTGTTTACTTTCGCACGCTTAATTTTGTATGGTACACATTTATAGTCCTAAATACCATTTTGAACGATCCCACATTAGTTTTGCGTTGGAGTTCCCCATTACGTTTTCCCAATTGACGTGTGAAAATTTATTTCAAAATTTACTGAAGTCTGCCTGCTAGAAGTTAGGAATTTTAGTCGAGTTAATTGGTTTCGAGTGACTTACTGAGAGGACAAACTCTACCATATTGTGATCGCTATTGCTTAATGGTTGTATTACTTGAAGATCAGTAAGTAGCCTATCATCCGTAGTTATTACTAAATCTAAAATACTGTCCAACCTCGTAGGTTCCCCAACCTTTTGAATAAGAAAGCTATCCTCGAGAAAATTAACTAAACGATTACCTTCCACGTCTCCCTGCATTGTATCGTAATTCACGTTGGCGCAATTAAAGTCACCCATAACTAAAGCCTGCTCACTACTGATTATTCTCTTTAGTTCACGATATAACGCTTCATCCGTATCAGCTGTTTGATTAGGGGGCCTATATATAACCGCAACAAGAAGTTTGAAATCATTCAATTTAAGTTCTGCTATAGTCAAATCTATCGGTTCTGGAATTGAGTTTTTTACTTCTATAACGTTCGCAATATTATCTTTGATATACAACATAACACCGCCTCCTCACCTACCTATTCTGTTTTTAACAAAAAAGTCTATAACCTTTAATTTGATACTCCCCTACAAAGTCACGTGTTTCAGTGCTAAGCCACAATTCATTTATCGCAATTAAATCATAGTCTTTACAAGCAATTGAAGAAAAAAATTTGTTTATTTTATTTCATAGGCTACGAGCATTTAAGGATAGAACCTTCAAATTGTTTGTAATTGCGACACCTTCGCGAGCGCAGGGGAAATTTGTGTAATTTACGCTGGGACCATTCGGGTTGCGGCAGCCTGAAAAGAAGAGACAGTATTATGAAATAGTCTTCCTAAACGCGCAGCTCCAACGTCATTAAAATGAAGTCCATCTTCAAGGAACAAGTCCCTCCTGCCGTAGAAACTGTTCCAAAAATTTGCAAAATGCACTCCTTCCTGTTGGCAAAGAGACTTTAGGTTATTGTTAATATAGGTCGCCTTGCTGTAGAAATTGCTTCGTTGGATGATTTGAGGAAGTATACCTGTTAAAACAATTTTATTAGTGTTCTCCTTTAGTCGGTCTAATACGTCCCTATACCAAGCCAGCAGTTCTTCCGATCTAGAATTTAAAACATTATTAGTACCGACATGAATAACATACGTTGTGTCCTCGGTGGTACCGTCTGTAAAATGGTCAACACTATTAGTTATATCCTCCACCCTTGCACCAGGGTAGCAGTAACAGCACCTACGATGAGGGTTTCTCCCACAGAATTCCTCGAGCTGCCCTTGAACAATGGAATCGCCAACGAGTCGTATTTCCGGTTCATCAGCATCTTCGAAACCTAAAACAGAAAACTTATTGCTTGTTATTACTGGTAGACAGGTCTTTGCTTTTCGCAATGGGGCTCCATTTCACACTCGAACGAAGGGTTGGGAACTAGGGGAAGAGAGAGGGCTATTAGTACTATTTATATTAGTAGAAACTGAGGCAGGAGGGGTCAAAACTGGAGTCTCAAGGGATTCTGATTTTGCCATCAGGAGCATCACGCTTTCTTCAAGTCTCACCCTGGCCTCCCTCTCACGTTCTAACTCATTCCTCAGCACTTCCATGCTTGAGCACCACATGCAAACTAACTGTTCATTATTATTAGCCATAGTAAATGCGTAAGCAGCAAATTTCCCTTCACAGTGACTGCAAGTACTTGACGGGGGTGCCATGCTTTTAATTAGTTGAACAACAAAAAAACAAACAAAAAATGAGTGTTTGGAAATAAATAAATTACAACGTAGGTCTACCTCATTCTTGAAATGCACAAACAGGTTCTTGTAACACAAATTTATACTAAATTAATATAGAATTAAGCTACCGACAAAAGATCTGTAAAAGAAGAGTATCTAGATAACACTTATCTGTCCGCGATTCGACCTGATTTTTTCCTTTTTTTCACACGGTTTCTGATGACACAGTACCTGACCTCTCGAAGCACCGAAAAATGAACCTTATGACTGCACGTTTTCTGATTGATTTGAAAAACAAAGAAGGCAAGCCACGTGCAGTAGCCTTGGTTTGATCAAATAATATAGTACTGAATAACGTCAATAAATGAAATATATTCGTTAATGAATGATTAGTAGCACAAAGTAATTTAGTTAAGAATGCATGGAACACTTTTTTTTAAAACACTTGAACGAAAACCACTTATTCAATTGATAACACTTGACACTCGATAAAACATGGCTGTTCACAAGGAGACTGATCATATTATATATATATATATATATATATATATATATATTATCAGTGGTGGACCTACATTTTTGGGACCCTGAAGCTTGAACTGTTATGGGGGCCCCTTTGCAACCAGCAACAATAGGGCAACATCCAACAAGGTTCAAAGGGCCTTGCTGCCCTTGCAAGGACCTCGAGGCCCAAATGGCGGAGAACAGGGTGGTGTCCTTGAAAATGGGCCATACAGTGAGCCCCTTCCCACCAGCAACGAGTTCTGGGTAACCGCTGTTATCTTCTTCAATGGGGTTGTTCTATGGCAAATCACAACAAATTTTTTAAAAATTTAACCACTACATCTCAGATTTTGATTAAAATTGCTGTACTGCACCAACGAAGGATTTGAGGATCCAGCTGCCAAAATGTAGACTATGAATAGATTCTGGTGAGCTCAGCGAGCCCATACAGCTGGGGGTTCGGGCGCTGCAAGCCCCCGAGAAAATTTTGAAATTTGACCAATTACAGGGGCATTTTGAGGCCATATGAGGCGATGCGTGGAAGAAGGGCGACCTAGCCATTTTTGGCAAAAATGAATTATTGCTGATTTTCAGTAGCTTAATATATTAAGCTACTGAAAACAGCAATAATTCATTTTCACCAAAAATGGCTAGGTCGCCCTTCATCTACCTAATTGTCGATAAATACCTCTCCAACTTAAAATGCATTTTTCTCAAAGATTTGATTTTGGCTAGGTCGCCCTTCTTCCATGCAACGCCTCATATGAAATGGGTATTAGAGCATATTCTAAGGTCAATATTAAGTACTTCAACCCATTGGCTTATGATTCTATCACTAAAATAGCCTTATTTTAATAACAAACACTTAAAAAAACTCCATCGATTTTAAATACATTATATACATTTAATTGCAAACACGCAGTATAATTAACGTAAAGAACAACGCTTGTGTAGGAGATATTCCGCGCAAGACGAGAAAGAGAGAACGAAACAAATGAAAAAATGAGGTAACCACCCAGGAATTGAACCCGGGATCTTCCGATTGCCGGTCAGATGCGATAACCATTACACCATGGGCCTCACTCTTCTAAATGCCATAATTCTTCTACATACTTGCAGAAACCAATGCCCCAAGGGGGCACCTCCAGCATGCCGTAACATTATATACATTTAACTGCAAACACGCAGTATAATTAACGTATAATTACCTCATTTTTTCATTTGTTTTGTTCTCTCTCTCTCATCTTGCGCGGAATATCTCCTATACAAGCGTCGTTCTTTACGTTAATTATACTGCATGTTTGCAGTTAAATGTATATATATATATATATATTACACTGGTATGCATCAATTTTGCTGTCAAGGGTTTTGTAAGTGATTCTTATAGAGTTTTTCCTGCTGATTTTGAATCTGCAATCCATTTTTCTCAATCAGCTCAGGTTATCCGGCTATGGCCTCATAAGTAAAATATAATTTTTCGTGATTTTGTCAAAGCGGAATTGGAACAGTAACATCTATCATCACTTGTTTCACTTGTATAATATCTTTTTTTACTTTTCAGGCATATAGATAAAATATTTCATAATGAATAGAGCATGTAAAAATGATCCCAATAGATTCTGCTACATATGTGGGACGGTTACCATGCCAAATAACCAGTCCCAAATCACTAAATTTGTGAAGACAATGTATAGAGCATACTTTGGAATTAAGCTAGGGGACCAGGACAAAAATTTCGCCCCTCATATGTGCTGCAAGACGTGCATTGAAAATTTGAGAAGATGGAGCAAAGGCAGAGCGAAATCTTTGCCTTTTGGAATTCCCATGATTTGGAGAGGAAAGGATCACGTGACAGATTGCTATTTCTGCATGACAAACCTCCAAGGTGGGCTTATAAATTTATTTTTCTTAAATATTTTGAAATCCTCGTATGAAACTTGACATAATATTCACCATAATGTAATATTCACCATATATAGCATAATATTCACCATAATGGTAATCATACATTTACATATACATATTGTTATAGAAAATACATTTACACATACATATTTATGCAAGTTACATTTACATATACAATGATTGTATATTTTCTTTCTTTTTCATTCATATTGTCCCCGAAGGGACAATATGAATGAAAAAGAAAGAAAATATACAGACTCCATCGACCTATTTCATATCTTACAGACCGCAGCCTTCCCTCACGAGCCGCCACTGTCTGAATGCTGCTTCTATTTCATATGCAAGTTTTATATCCATGTTTCTGTGTTTCTATTTTCAGGAGTTAACAAGAAGAATAAACACATTGTTGTATACCCTGACATTCCTTCTGCTATGAGACCTGTACCCCATGGTCCTGGAATTCCAATACCCGACCCACCTCAAACCCTGGACTTTGATGATTCTGATGATGAATCAATGACCAATGCCAATGACCAGTCCCAGTCGTATATACCTCAAAATACCGCTTCAAATGAGCCGAGGCCTCTCAACCAGGCCAAACTTAATGATCTTACCAGGGATTTAGGACTTTCCAAATTAGCTGCCGAGATCTTGGGCTCACGACTTCGAGAGGACAACTTGCTGGCTCTGGGAACAACATTCTCCTGGTATAGGAAACGAGAGGAAGAATTCCGCAAGTTTTTTGCAGTGCACGAAAATACCTCTTCCTTAGTGTACTGCTGCAATGTTGAGGGGCTAATCGAGTCCTTGGGCCTGCCATATAACGCATCAGAATAGAGACTATTTATAGACTCGTCTAAACAAAGTTTGAAAGCAGTACTTCTCAACATTGGGAATAGGGTTGCATCAGTCCCTGTAGCACATTCCATACAACTTACTGAGAGCTACGATAACATGAAAATTTTACTGGATGCTCTTGTATATGACCAACATAACTGGAGGATCTGTGGAGATTTGAAGGTAATACTAATATCATAAGTAAACTATTGCTATTGACTGTGTTGTTTTTCCAAAGGTTATTTGAGAGTGTATAAGAACACTTAACTTCCCCACAGAAGTGATACAGTCCAATGCATAGATTTTTTTATCTGATAGAACAAATTCTCTAAATTCTTTAAATATTTTCATTTTTTTTCAGATTGTGGCATTTGTATTGGGAATGCAAGGGGGATACACGAAATACCCATGTTTCCTCTGCAAATGGGATAGCCGAGCAGATGAGAAGCACTATGCACAGCGTGAATGGGCATCCAGAGAGAATTTTGAACCTGGGTCGCATAATGTCGTTTCAGTGCCCCTTGTACCACCAACAAAAGTTTTGCTCCCACCACTTCATATTAAGCTGGGCTTGATGAAAAATTTCATCAAATCAATGAATAAGGAGGGTTCAGCATTCCGATATCTTGAGAGTAAATTTCCTCATATATCTGATGCTAAACTAAATGCTGGGGTTTTTGATGGTCCTCAAATTCGAACTTTGATCAAGGATACTCAGTTCGAAAACGTAATGACTCTAACTGAGAAGAATGCCTGGCAGGCATTCAAATCAGTTGTCACTGATTTTCTTGGCAAGCGTAGAAGTCCAGAATACGAGTCCGTTGTCAAAAACTTGATGGAAGCTTTCAAAGCTCATGGGTCGCGCATGTCCATAAAAATGCACTTTTTGTGGTCCCACTTGGACTATTTTCCTGAAAATTATGGGAATTATAGTGAGGAACAGGGTGAATGATTTCACCAAGATATCAAAATAATGGAAGAGAGGTACCAGGGAAACTGGGATATCAATATGCTGGCAGACTATTGCTGGTGTTTGAAGCGAGACGTGCCCGAAGAAAAACACAGACGGAAAGCTAAAAAAACTTCATTCCTTCCTCAATAAACTTTTTTCCATATTCATTGTATGAATAAAAGTATTTATTCACACAATGTTTTCATTTTTCACGTGTGTTCTTATAATATTACTCATATCTACAGTGTTTAAGCTAAAAAAATCGATAAATTTGGGGATAAAATGGGACTTATAATAAATGGCCAATAGAGAAAAATCCTGACCTGATTCAGTGATTGAGGAAAACCAATGTCATTTTCGAATTCAGCATGGTCGAATTATATAATATGAGTTGAAAAAACCCTCACAGCAGACAAAAAAATTTCATATGCATACCAGTATAATCACTATATGGTGAAAATAGCATCATCCATAATAATAATAATAATAATCACCTAAACCTAACCTAATTTAATAGGCCCTACTGAATAGGTCCTCTTATATGACATTTGGAAAGCCATGTCAGCTTTAAGGGCAAGGTTTTGAACTCTTAAAATATTCATTAGTCATGAATCTGATATTTAGCCATTTTGTTTGCCAAAAATGAGTGTGTTATGTAAGAATTTTGCGGAGTTAATGTTAGCCAATTTAGTAATACATTAAGTTCAGTTAGATGGAACTACTTTTGTTTAGTGGCTCTATTTTTTAAATGGACTTTTCCAAAAAAGATTTTATTTCAATTAAATATTTCAAAAATGGGGCAGTTAATACACAATAAAATAAATTACCCAAGGTAGGCTATTAGTAGAATCTATACTTTTCTAGTGTAGTTTAGTGCATTTTGGGTATTATTATAGTATTACACCCGTCTAACATCCAGCAATTATTATATGTTCATTAAGTAGATTTTTTAATTCTAAGACACTTTTCTTCTATAGTGTTTCCATCGCAAATGCTTCATTTTCAAAATATAAAATTTTTTTGGGTGTGTATCTAGTGTGTGTTCGTATGTTCATTTGGTGTGCATGCATGGCTGACCGTTACATGTCTGCTCAATCACTGCACTCCATCCATTTCGAATTTGAATTACTTTTCTACCAGAATGGCTTCATGTGACACGTGCTCGTTTGATTATTACCGCTGTATTGTCGCTTTCTACGAAAATTTAGAAAAAAGTGTTGAGTTTCTGCGTGCTGACGGTGTTCTACCGACAGTAGTGAAGTGTCCACATTGTAAAACGGAGTGTACATATCATCAAGACCAGAAACTGTGGCATTGTAGAAAAAGTTACGTTGTGCCTAAAACAAAGAAAAGATGGTACTGTGATTATTCTGTCTCAGATTTTAAAGGTTCTTTTCTAGACAATACTAATATTCCTCCGTGGAAAATTATTCTCTTTGTGAATCATTTCCTCAGCCATTTATGGGACCACAAAACTGTGGTGGAGTGCCTGAACCTGTCTCCAAATTCGTCGGTAGACTGGCGATTGTTCTGTAGTGAAGTTACAGATGATTGGTTTTCTAACCAGGAACCGATTGGTGGTGAAGGGATTGAGGTGGAAATAGATGAAACTTTGATTGTTCACTGCAAGTACGAGAGAGGCCAGGTTTGGTTGTTTGGTGGTATTGAACGACTCGGTAAACGTCAGTTTGTTATGCTGTTAAGAGGCTATATTGGTGTGAAACGCAACAAAGGAACATTCATTCCACTCATTCAGAAGTACATTAGGCCTGGCTCTGTGATTTATAGTGATTTCTGGGCTGCCTACAAGACTATAAGTGATTTAGGTTATGAGCATTTTGTTATTAATCATTCTAAAAATTTTGTGGATAATGATAATATCAAAAGATTTTGGCGGGATTTAAAGGAGTGGGTTAAGAGGCCAGGTATTCAGTCAAAATATGTATACCAATACCTGGCAAGATATTTGTTCATTTTTTCAGTTAAAGACAAGCGAAATCTACTCCACCAATTCTTTATTCAGGCAGCCAAGTTATACCCACCTCTCTCAGACCAGCAGTGACCCCTTACAACCCAGCAACTGTCTTCTGATAAGTCAGAAGACGAGGAAGAGCCTCAGCCTGCCCCTGCACGTGAATAAGGTAATTCCTGTTTTTCTTTTAGGTTAGATTACGTTGTTAGGTTAGGATACGTTACGTCAGGTTAGGTTACGTCAGGTTAGGTTACGTCAGGTCAACTTTGAAGGTGAAATTTGTTTTTCCTATGGTTTTTGATATGTTTTGAATAGTGATATGAATCATTTTTTATTGTGTCATTTTTTTTGTCGTTTTTTTTGTTTAAAACGAAGATAGTCTGTTTTTTTTGTTTTTTTATTGTTTTAAACTTATTCCATATTTTTCTTCCTTTAATCTAATAAGTATATTAGTATTACCTATAATTTACTATACTACCATGCTTATACGGTTATACCTAGTATATGTATATAGTCATCTTTTAGAAAAACTGAATCACACAAAAAGTATATAATAGAAAGGAAAAACAAACCCTCATTTTTTAACCTTTTTCTTAACCTAATGTTGGTTAACCTTCATTTCCATGGAAGAATCATCACTAGATTGGGTAGAGCATATATGCTAGTTTCAATATCACAGGTACTGGTATAATATCCATAATACTGGTATAAAACAATAGATATAATTGTGATTGGCAAGAATACCAGTATATATATATATATATATATATATATATATATATATATATATATATATATTATTTTTTTTTTTTTTTTTTTTTTTTTTTTTTTTTTTAGTTCAGGAAGAACCGATTCGCCTCTATTTAAAGGGCATATCTCAGCGGGAGAGGAAAGACAGAGGAAAAAGAAAGGGTGGAGGGGACAGTCGAAGTGGAAAAAGACCAAGGATGACAAGGACTGCATGGTCGAGCCCCATCATCCTTGGGTGCTAGGGCATATATATATATATTATATATATATATATTATATATATATATGCAAATAACTGCAATGACCGCGCAGTATATAAATGAATAGAAACGACATAAGTATTAAGGAACGTTTCTGCACACGAGGAGGAGAGATAACGAAATAATGAAAAATTTCGTTATCTCTCCTCCTCGTGTGCAGAAACGTTCCTTAATACTTATGTCGTTTCTATTCATATATATATATATATATATATATATATATATATATTCCAAATAGAAAAATAAAAAAAATATAAATATTCATCTCTTTCTTTAACCTTTGTGTTAACCTAATGCTGTTTAACTTTCATTATCTGATTCTATTTCCATTGAAGAATCATTATCACTAGATTGATTAAAGCAAATAGTTTCAATATCACAGGTACTGGTATTTATTGCAGATTTGGATGTTGACGAAGCCAATGTAGCACCATGTTTTACTTCACTTTCTTGGAATTTTGCATTTTGGGATATAAATACTAGCTTTGCTGCTCTGTCTGTGCTTAATTGGTTTCTTTTGGCTGTATGGATATTACTGTATGTGCTAAATGATCTCGGAGGTAATGAAAGGGCGAAATAGAGGTGTATGAGTTTGTGTAGGTATATATGTGAGTATGCATGCGTATGTATCTGGAATTCTGGATGTATGCATGTGTATGGGGTATACAATAGATATAAATGTGTATATAAGTATTTATGTATATATTGGTATATATGTATATGGGTGTATGTGTATGTATATATTATATGGATGGTCTCGTGGGGGGGGGGGGGGGATATGTCATCGCGGGTCTAAAGGATAGTTAAGTGGGAGATTCAAAATCCGAGGCATGGATGGGAGAGTCCTGGAAGGTTGGACAATGGGCAGTCAGCTCCCAGCCAGTGTTCTCGCAAGTTTAATGGATCTCAAGATACAAGACTTTCAGTGCAAGAAAGAGGCCAGTTTTTTCTGTAAATAGGCTGAAAAGGACATTCTATACTGGTACCATATGGCCTATTTTATTATTTATTTATTTATTTTTATAATATATATCATTGCAAAAGTATACCTTATAATTAAATTGGCAATATCTATATTAAAAAAAAAAAAAAAAAAAAAAAAAACGGTTTTTTTACATCACTAGTTTTGAACAAATCTGGGTTAATATTCGTCTTTGAACCCACTCATGCATGGTTAAAACAGTATATGTTGAATTGCTATTCAAAAGTGACCTAAGAAAATATATATCTTATCTTGTGCAGATTTGTATGAAATGTGTGTTTTTATTAAAATATATTTCCTATTTTACGTATTTTTTCAATATGTATATATATATCGACTATTTGGTGAATATTTCCTATTTTGGTGATTCTGGCTACTTCTGCATAATTCAATTTGTCCTGTTTTACAAGTAAATCATTTTTAGCAATTGTTCGTCTGTTCAGTTCAGTTTTTTGTAACTAGAAGTATGACGTGTCAATTATGCATATTTGATTTTGAAGACATGATCCGCCATATTGCACTCAATGAAGACAAGAGTTTAGACCTTTTTTTCAATCACAGAATAATTAAGACATCCGTGACCTGCCCTAAATGCAATAGTGCCTGTATTTTAAGAAAATACCAGAAGGTCTTTAGGTGCCATAAAAAAAATCCTAAAAATAAACGCGTGTTGTTTCAGTTTAAGGGCACGTGAAATTTAGCGGACTACCCAGGCAAGGTAGGCACATGTTATTACATTATCATTTGTATAATTTAGGTCTCAGGGGTACAGGGGCGGAGCCCCCATAAAGATCACACATCACAAATTGATCGGTCCTAATGTTTTGCAGACAGTTCAGTACGTGACAGCGGTTAGGTCAACTGTACACCCTTGATGATTGGTTAGGTTAAGTCATGATATTTTCGTTAGTTTAAACAAAAATGATGAGTGCAAACTTTTCTGGTTAATTTTGAGGTGTTTTGTATGAAACTGCCATCCATTTCCTGTGCAAATGCGTAGTTTTCAAGATGACGATATCTCAAAAACTACGCATTTGCACAGGAAACAATGGCAGATTCGCGCAAAACACCTCAAAATTGACCAGAAAAGTTTGTTCTCATCATAAAAACAAATAATTACCCAAATCTGACCTTCAAAACCATCGGAAAGACTCATTTTCTGTGATTTCCCCCACCCGAGAATTCCTGGTTCCCACCAGGGTCCCCCAGATTGCCGGCTGGGGGGAGGGGGTTATCTAAAAAATTAGTCATTTCCAACAGTTTTGAAGGTCAGATTCGTTCAAAACACATTAAAAACCATAAATTTCACCTCCAAAGAGAGGTATAATACTATAAATTTACCACATTTTGTTCAAATATTACCTTCAGTTCTTGCGCAAACTTAATTTGGGTTAGGTTTTGGCAATTTGCATAAGAAATAAAGGTCAGATTTGAACATAACACACTAAATTTTACACTAGAAAAGAAAAGGCTTGACTAAAATCTTGGTAAATTTATAGTATTACACCCGTCTCCCTTTGGAGGTGAAATTTATGTTTTTCCTATGGTTTTTGATGTGTTTTGAACGAATCTAATCTTCAAAACTGTTGGAAATGACTCATTTTTTAAATAACCCCCTCCCCATAACCAGCAATCTCGGGGGACCCTGATGGGAACCAGGAGTTCTCGGGTGAGGGAAATCACAGAAAACAAGTCATTTCTGACGGTTTTGAAGGTCAGATTCATTCAAAACACATCAAAAACCATAGGAAAAACATAAATTTCACCTTCAAATTTGACCTAACCTTCCTAACCTATCCTAATATAACCTAACATATCCTAACTAAACCTAACCTACACTCCATTTTGCAATGTGGACACTTCACTACTGTCGGTAGAACACCGTGAGCATGCAGAAACTCAACAATTTTTTCTAAATTTTCGTAGAAAGCGACAATACACCAGTAATAATCAAACAAGCATTTGTCACACGAAGCCATTCCAGTAGCAAAGTAATTCAAATTCAAAATGGATGGAGCGCAGTGATTGGGCAGACATGTAATGGTCAGCCACGCACACACACCAAACAAACGTATGAACACACACTAGATACACACCAAAAAGAATTTCATATCTCAAAAATGAAGCATTTGCGATGGAAACACTATAGAAGAAAAGTGTCCTAGAATTAAAAAATCTACCGTACTTAATGAACATATAATAATTGCTGAATGTTAGACAGGTGTAATGGGTCATTCTCTGTCAGATCAACCAAAAAAAATTGAAATTAACACCCTCATCTCTCATATTTTGCTGAAATTTGGTTTATAGGGAGTTTGTGAGCCCTGAATCCATTTCTGAAATTATAAGGTCAATCCGACCAACGGTTCAAGAGATATGACCTCGGGCAATTTGAAGTCACTCGCGAGGTTACTAACATTTGGCGAGCCATAACTTGGGTAATAATTGTCATAATTATATAAAAGTATATATATTTAGAATCAGAAAACGACAAGGAATCCAAATATGCAAGTTTTAGAACTCTAGGTTGAAAAATAAAAGTGTTACACTGTAACCAAAATTTGAGGTCACGATTTGACCTCTGGGGTATCAAATGAGAATTTTTTTTTAAATGTAAAAAATGAAGGCATAGGCATTGGCTATTAGAATCAGCAAAAAAAAGTGTTTATGTTAGTATTTTTCATGTAACTAACATATAAGTGAACACCATATTCATAAGTTGTGCGTCAATTCTACCTATTTTTTCACACTTAAGCTCATAATTTGACCTATAGAAATTAAAATTACATTTTTATAGATATAAAAAACAAAGTCAGAGTTCTTGACTAATAGAAACAATCATAAAAAGTTTGTTTATGTTGGTACTTTTCATGTAACTAACTTATAAGTGAACACCATATTTATAAATTGCTTGTCATTTCAAGGAATTTTTATATCTTAGCTATCAATTTGACCTCAAGCTCCAAGAATTTAATAAAAATTGTATTTCACTGCTAATCTACACTGGCAATAATAGTTATAATAGTGAAAGGGGAAGACTAAGCTCACATGTAGCCTAAACAAACCTGTTGAAACATGTTGCTACTTGTCTAAGTGCAGAATCAACACAGATAGTTGCAAAATTCCTTGTCTACAGGTTAGTACAGTTCCAGCCAGCACTGTGGGTGGCTGGTGGGTATGGTGTTTTAATGAGCCTCAGAGACTATCAAGGCCTAAAATATTAAGTGTGTATAGCTATATATTTTCTAAAAAATATATATTACCTAATTGTAAATCCTATATCTTTACAGATCAAAATACAATGGTTCGGCACTTGAAATACTGCCAGGACCCTATTCAAAAACACAAGAAACGCATAACAATCAATCTTAGAAAAGTGACTGATGTACTTGTTGAAAAATGTGCTGGAAGAGTGAAAAAAAGACTCATTGTTGTGTGAACTGCTGGACACTGATAATGAAAAACCCCACTATACTTAGTACCACTGAAAACAACGAGTCTGAGCAGGATTCAAATGAATCATCTACTATCAGTGGCTTGAGTAACATCTCTTCAATTCAAGATCTGGACAATGACAGTGATTGCTTGATAAAGGAAAATCCTTCAACTTCAGTTGAACCAGTTCTAGCATTTCTGGACCAAACACCAGTTAAAAAAAGTAAGTAATAAATTAATATAATAACTTATACTTTACTACAAGGTCTGTTTGATCTACTATATAGCCAATTATATAGCATTTAAGGTACTATAATTAATATTTAATTACTAATATTCAGGTGTGTGAAACCTTTTTTTCTGTTCTTTTCAGAAGGGCTGTCATTAAGCCAGAAAAAGCGCAAGGCTCATGGTAAGCTATCATCTGCTCAGAAACACCTGAAGGAGAGGCTAGAACTCAGTTATGGTGTTCAAATTACCGAGGAGGTAAGTGATACTTCAAAACCTGAAACTAAATCTGAAAAACATCTAGACAAATTAATGAATGAATTGAAACAGTCATTCCTGGAGAGCAAATGTCACCATCACAAACTACAAATATTGACACTCTCACCATACACATTGAAAAAACAGCTAGTTTTTTCAAACTACAACATACATGGTGAAAAGAAGCCGTTCACTTAAATCAGAACATGGAATCCTTCCGAAGATTCCACTAATGAGCAAAGGAAAAGTGATATCTGAAGAACACAAAGATATAGTTAGAAGATTCTATGAGTCAGAAGAGGTTAGTCGTATGTGTCCTGGCCAAAAGGATTGCGTGAAAGTTATCAGTGCTGAAGGTGCAATGAAGGTGCAAAAACGATTGGTCCTCGGGAATTTAAGAGAGATGTTTGAACTATATAAAAATGATGAAAAGAATCCCAAAATAGGATTTTCCACATTTGCAAAATTACAACCATCATATGTGTGCTTGCCGGTAGTGGTGGGACTCATTCTGTCTGTGTCTGCACATACCATCAAAATCCAAAATTGCAGCTGGCTGCATTGGGAGAAAGAGGTCTTTCATACAAGGATCTTATGGATTACAGTGTCTGCAGTACAGAAAGAGAGACTTGCATGATGCAACTTTGCAATGATTGCCCAAGAGAAGAGGGTGTCCTGGATTTTCTTGAGTTACTTGACAGTGTGAAATCAGCTCCAAATGAAATATCTTACAAGCAATGGGTGACTGTTGACCGTTGTACAATGGTTGATAAGGTGGAGCCACTTCATGAATACTTATCATCCCTAAGCATGAAAATATCCCGCATGGTTCGTCATCACTTTGTTGCTCAGCAACAATCACAGTACTTCAAGCAGTTGAAAGAAACACTACCACCTCAGAGCGAGGTAGTTATAGTAGGTGATTTCTCTGAGAATTATTCTTTCATTGTCCAGGATGCTGCCCAAGGGTTTCACTGGGACAATTCACAGTGTACAGTTCACCCTTTTGTCATCTATTATAGATCATCTGCAGGCCAGGAACTTAGCCATTTTAGTGTCTGTTTCTTATCTGCATCACTAAAACACAACACTATAATGGTTTACTCATTCATATTGAAGCTTATGACATATGTTAAATTCAGATGCCCACAATTGAAGAAGGTGCACTATTTCTCAGATGGATGTGCTGGCCAATATAAGAACAGATACAACTTCACAAATCTCTGTTACCATGAAGAGGATTTTGGTCTGTCTTGTGAATGGCACTTCTTTGCTACATCCCATGGCAAAAATGCATGTGATGGGATTGGAGGAACAGTGAAAAGAGCTACTGCTCGTGCCAGTTTGCAGAGAACTACAGAGAGGCAAATTCTTACACCAGAACACATGTTTCAGTTTTGTGAAGAAAACTTGAGCAAGAAGATAAATTTTTTCTTTGTAACTACAGCTGATTTGAAAGATGCAGAAGAACGGTTGGAACATCGATTCAAGGATAGTAGGGCTATTCCTGGAACTCAGAAATATCATAGATTTGTTCCCCTAAACAAGGAAGAACTGATGGTGTATCCCATTTCAAGTGGCATTGGAGAAAAGAAAAGAATAAGGAAAAGTCATTTTACTAATGAACCTGCAATGCTTGGTAACCTAAAATGTGTCAAACCAGGAGAGTATGTTGGCTGCATTTATGACATGCAAGTTTGGTATGGAATTGTGGAGGAATATTGTGAAGAGTTTGATGATTTCACTGTGAACTTTCTACATCCCTCTGGTCATCAGGATCAAGTGCATATTATTATCCATCAAACAAGGATTCATGTGCAGTGCCAGGACATCATATATTAACTGTAATGAGTTGTCCTACCCTAAGAGGAGGCAGCAGAATTCAATACATTTTTCCACAAAAAGAAATTGATGAGAGCATCAAGCATGCAAAAATTGTATTAGGCTAGCACATGAATCCTCTAAGTAGGTCTTCCCCTTTCACTATTATAACTATTATTGCCAGTGTAGATTAGCAGTGAAATACAATTTTACATTTTTTGCCTTTGTTTTTATATATATAAAAAAATGTAATTTTAATTTCTATAGGTCAAATTATGAGCTTAAGTGTGAAAAAATAGGTAGAATTGACGCACAACTTATGAATATGGTGTTCACTTATATGTTAGTTACATGAAAAATACTAACAAACAAACTTTTTTTGCTGATTCTAATAGCCAATGCCTATGCCTTCATTTTTTACATTTAAAAAAAAAATTCTCATTTGATACACCAGAGGTCAAATCGTGACCTCAAATTTTGGTTACAGTG
Source organism: Bathynomus jamesi (assembly GCA_023014485.1). NCBI lineage: Eukaryota > Metazoa > Arthropoda > Malacostraca > Isopoda > Cirolanidae > Bathynomus > Bathynomus jamesi. The sequence goes on along the minus strand of JAJOZX010000566.1, from coordinate 772,509 downwards.
TAACTTTTTATTTTTCAACCTAGAGTTCTAAAACTTGCATATTTGGATTCCTTGTCATTTTCTGATTCTAAATATATATACTTTTATATAATTATGACCATTATTACCCAAGTTATGGGTCGCCAAATGTTAGTGACCTCGCAAGTGACCTCAAATTTCCCGAGGTCATATCTCTTGAACCGTTGGTCGGATTGACCTTATAATTTCAGAAATGGATTCAGGGCCCACAAACTCCCTATAAACCAAATTTCAGCAAAATCTGAGAGATGAGGGTGTTAGGCACTGGTTGATCTGACAGAGAATGACCCTAATACTATAATAATACCATAATAATACCAAAATCTTGGGTCATATATTTCAATGCATAATTACCAATGGGGCCACTAAATGGAAGTGTTAGTGGTATTATTATAGTTTCAACCACAACTTGATTACTGCATATTTGATATTTGTAATAGGTACATTTAAAGATGAGAAAGTTTTTTCTATAACTCTTCTGTCGCAAATGAATAATAACTGGGATAATAACTGAAAATAATAACCTAATAACTTTAGCAATGGGTACCTGTAAGCAGTATATCAGTATTTTTAAGGTATTGTACTAAGCTGTATTCGCTCCTATTTATAATCGTGGTTTAGTCTTAAAAAAGAAAGCACGAACGGGGAAGACTATTAAGCCAGACCTGGGTCTTGGGGGGAATCAAACATGTAAACAAGATATTTTTCGTAGTGCCTCTAGTGGAGCCATTAGCTCAAAAGAGAGAGACAGCCACTCTTATTCCCCTAATCCAGAAGTATATTCTTCCTGGGTCAGTCATCAATACCGACAGGTGGGCAGCGTATCTAACTTTGAAAGACTACAGTTATATACACAGCGTGGGGAACCATTCTCAAAATTTTGTGAATCCAGAAAACCCCGAAATCCATATGCAAAACATTGAATGACTTTGGAGGGATATAAAAGTGTGGACGAAACAGCCTGGAATTAAGGGTCAATATTTTCATCAGTATCTCAGCTGCTACCTGTTCCAACATCAAGCGGAAGAACAAGCTCTTCACAAATTTTTGCTGGAAGCTATACCCTCCCCTCAAAGCATGACAGGGACCACAACCGGAAAAAGTTTGAATCCCACATGATGACAATGAGTCAGAGGAAGAGGCAGATGAACCAGAATCACTCTAATAAGGTGAGGTTAGGTTAGGTTCCTAGGTTTTCCATTGGTTTCTGATGTGATTCATCTGAAAATGACATTCATTTCCATGGCAAATCACTCATTTTTGATCCCCCTCACCCAAAAACCCCGATTTCTCATGCATTCCCCCATATTGTGGGGGGGGGATCACAAAAACGAGTAATTTGCAACGGAAATAAATGTCATTTTCAGATGAATCACATCAGAAGCCACCGGAAAACCTAATTTTTATTTTTCAAAATGAGTTGTGGTTGAAACTATAAATTTACCATGCTAGTTTTAGATTCAATTAGGCTAGGTTAAACAAGATTAGGTTTGTTTGGTTCAGTTAAATTAGGTTAATAATTATGGGACTGTCTCTGAAATGCATGTACATTCTGAAATTTTACTGGTCTATATTTTAGACTGTAAAAAACTACAGAAATTATTTATATTAAGGTTTCCACCAAGTTGACAATACTGGCTGTTATCAAATGTTTCAGCATAACTTTAGAAGTCTAATGGTACAGTAAAAGTCCGAAAATCCAGACTGGTCATGGTCAGGGATTGGGAAGGTCCGGATTTCCGGATTTTCCGGATTCTCAGGCAGTAATTTTAAAATTCAAATTTAAGGAGGAATAAAGAAGAAAAGAACATGTAAATTATGATACCGGTATTTATTCACTACAAAATACAGGGTGTTTAATTCTTGAAATCATTCATAAAAATGAACATTTTTATAAAAAAATACACTAAATAATTGACAAAAAATGAAAGTAGAAATTATTCACTACGAAATACAGCGTGTTTAATTCTTGAATCATTCATAAGAACGAACATTTTATAAAAAAAATAATTGACAAAAATGACAGAAATTATTCACTATGAAAAATTAGTCATTCATTTCGACGACTTCTGTTGCATCTGATGCACTACTTGTGGATGGAATACTTGTTTCACTGACAGACGCTGCTATTACTTTTTTAAGATACTTTCTTATGTCACTTTGTTTGCGAGATTCTAATTTCTTTTTGATTAAATTGTTCTGCACCATATGCACATGCATGACATCTTGAAGACTAAAGCTATAGTTCTGTTCCACAAATTTTATAACATTTTCTATACTCTTTTCTGCACAAGCCCAAGATATCTTTTCTTCTTGAACTATATTTTCTTCTTCACCAGATTCTTCTGAACAGCTCTCTTCTTTCTTATCGGGAGTGGTGATACTTTCAATGATTTGTTGATTAGTGAAAGTGGCTGCAACTTCAATATCATTTTCAATGTTTACCCACTCTTCCATGTTGTCACTATTAAGTTTATTAAGGGTGATTTCACGATTTACAATGGCGAATTATCGCTTCTTGCTGCTGCGCATCTGTGGCGCTTCAATTGGAACTTTCTAAAACGAGTGAATACAAAAAAGAACGCGAAATTCAAAAAAGTATGTGATTTTAAAAAGTCTAGATTCTCAGGTTGTCCGGATTTCTGGGGTCCAGATTTTCGGACTTTTACTGTATACTATTATTATTTGCGCAATTGCGTATTTATAATATTATAGGCTTTTAAAGAAATTATTTTCTTAACTCTATTTTGGTCAATTTTTTGAATGACATCATCATAAGTGTATCTACTTGGGTGGAAAAATCATATTTGGCTACAAAAAATGAAGTATGCGACTACAGTATTTTCCGTTTTCTTCATTAGTTGGTTTTCTAATATGGCATGTGCCCATTTATGATTCCATTGATATTAGGGTTAGGTTCGGTAGGTTAGGTTAGGTTCGATAGGTTAGGTTAGGTTCGGTAGGTTAGGTTAGGTTCGGTAGGTTAGGTTAGGTTCGGTAGGTTAGGTTAGGTTCGGTAGGTTGTTAGGTTCGGTAGGTTAGGTTAGGTTCGGTAGGTTAGGTTAGGTTCGGTAGGTTAGGTTAGGTTCGGTAGGTTAGGTTAGGTTCGGTAGGTTAGGTTAGGTTCGGTAGGTTAGGTTAGGTTCGGTAGGTTAGGTTAGGTTCGGTAGGTTAGGTTAGGTAGGTTAGGTTAGGTTCGGTAGGTTAGGTTAGGTTCGGTAGGTTAGGTTAGGTAGGTTCGGTAGGTTAGGTTAGGTTAGGTTCGGTAGGTTAGGTTAGGTTCGGTAGGTTAGGTTCGGTTCAGTAGGTTAGGTTCGGTTCGGTAGGTTAGGTTCGGTAGGTTAAGTTAGGTTCGGTAGGTTAGGTTCGGTAGGTTAGGTTAGGTTCGGTAGGTTAGGTTCGGTAGGTTAGGTTAGGTTCGGTAGGTTAGGTTAGGTTCGGTAGGTTAGGTTAGGTTCGGTAGGTTAGGTTAGGTTCGGTAGGGTAGGTTCGGTAGGGTAGGTTCGGTAGGGTAGGTTCGGTAGGTAGGTTCGGTAGGTTAGGTTCGGTAGGTTAGGTTCGGTAGGTTAGGTTCGGTAGGTTAGGTTCGGTAGGTTAGGTTCGGTAGGTTAGGTTCGGTAGGTTAGGTTCGGTAGGTTAGGTTCGGTAGGTTAGGTTCGGTAGGTTAGGTTCGGTAGGTTAGGTTCTCTAGCAATTTGGACACTGGAATGCATTTTTCTAGTAGTATTTGATGTGCAATGTTAAAATCTGGCCTTCATTTTATGGGGAAATGAACCAAAATATGTTAAAACTTTGAAGTCTCATAACTTTTGATTGGTTCATTTTCGTATAAAATGAAGGCCAGATTTGAACAAAGCACATCATACACGGTTAATATGAGTTTTATCATACTCAGAATATCAAAAGCAAATATAATTATAAAATATTAAAGCATAATTTTCTCATCATTTTGATATAAGTCACTATGCTCACAGATGCGTCCTTACCAAATTATGTAGATTTGAATATTATGACATTTTTGTGACATTTTTTTCCCACCCTCCCAATATTTGCATGGTGATGTCATGAAAATATGATATATGAGCTAGGCTTGGGCTATTTTTTTGCTACTCTGACTTAATTAGTTGGATGTTAACAGGTTAGGCCAACTGAATGCCCTTGATGATTGGTTAGGTTAAGTAATGATATTTTCGTTAGTTTTAGGCATTTTAGGTTACTATTTCCACTTACGTTAGTTTTAGGATTAGGTTAGGTTAGGTTAGGTTAGGTTAGGTAAGGTTAATACCAAAATACATTTTTCTAGTAATATTTGATGTGCTTTGCTTAGATTTTGACCTCCATTTCCCTTGAAAATGAGCCAAACTTCAAAGGACTATAACTTTGTTGGAGCTCATTTCCAATGGAGGTCAGATTTGAACAAATCACATCAAATACTACTAGAAAAATGTATTTTGGTGTGTAAAATGACTGAGTTACTCAATACACATAATTACCTCATACACTAAGAAAATATATTTTGACATAAAAATTGAGTGGAAACCCTACTGTAAATATTTACCAAAACTACTAGCCTAGGGGCCTACACAGCTGGGATTCAGACCCAGATCAGGTAGGGTAAACCTACAATGGGAGTGAAGCATTACCTTCTGCTTCTCTCTTTCTTTCAGCAGTATCCTCAAGTGCAAGATCATCAAAAATTTCTCTCCTCTGGTTAACTGTTAATTTACCAAGTAAATCACGAACTTTGGTCATTTCTTCATCCTCTATCATGTTTACATTATAATTTACATTATCAGCCTTGTCTTTAACTATATTTGATTGAGCATCAGGTGCAGTAGGCATATCTAATAAATTTTCCTCTTGAATAGGTCTACCTTTATTAATATTACTTTCTTTACTTGGGAAATTATCAACCGACTGATTTTTGGTACTAAAATATCGAAATTGCAGTTGAATAGAGCTACTTGCATTTATAACAGATTTGAGTGATGTCCTAATAGAACTTGGTAGGCCTAGGCTTACTTTAAACTTAAATGATTGAGAATACATTTTGTAAATTTGTGAGTCTAACAAGCTTTTACTCTGTATTTTATTATTAAGTAAATAAATCAGTGGCCGACACAATATATGATGTCGATTTGTGGAATTCATATTGGTCTTTTGACAAAAACTGGGATTAGGCCTATGTGTAGGCCTAATTGCAGCTAAGATAGTTGTACTTGAAAACAACCGAATACTGGAGAAAGCATAATTAGATAAACTTATAGGAGTGCTTTCGTATTTCTTGGTGGAAATATTGCACTTAAACTTTGGTGAAATTAATTTAGAAACAATGAATGAACAAATTTTAAGGTTACTTTTAACATAATACATCGTTATAGTGAATGTAAACAAATAAGCAGTCGACAAAATTAGGATAAGGACTTTTTCCTACAGTAAAAATTTGAATTCTCCACCTCCTCCCTATCCCCTGAAAAAAAAAATCAATTTATTAACATGACATAATTTTATAGTTTCTGAAATATGTACCTATATATTACTTCGATTACCTTGGTAGGCTATCATCTCGAAATCAACTTTAGGTATTATGTATCGGTTGTATCCGATTTTTCTAAAACTAATGATTACAATGGGAAAAAGATTTAGTTAATATTTGAAGTAGGCTTGAAGCCTATCTATATTTAATCAGTCCACGCTTATACAAAATTCGATACTTTTGTGAAATCGAGGAAATTGAAGTAGGCTTGAAGCCTACCTATATTTAGTCAGGCCACAGCCGCCACACTAATACAAAATTCGATACTTTTCTGAAATCGAGGAAAAGCCAATGGGTCTATAAATTTGCAAAATACCACAGACATCAAAATGAATTTCACATCCAAATCCAACGAGATCAAATTTGTGAAGCTTTCCTTAAAATCTAAATGGTTTGCTAGCTTGAAGTAAATGTTAAGGTCTCCTTGGTTTAAAATTTTTTGTTCAAAACCTTTTGTGGACTGCCTAGATATAAATAGGCTTTGCCTATACTAGTCAAAACTATCGAAGTGATGTTAATAATAGAATCTACCCGTCTCGAAACTACCCTTGTATAGAATACTATATAACGGCGACGAAACTAACCACACAAAAGTATATTTTTGTTAGTTTTAATGAAAATATCACAACTTAACCTAACCAATCGTCAAGGCAGTACAGTTTATCTAACCAGGCATTCAATTAACCTAGTCGGGTTACTTTGGAATGGGGACGTTTTGACTAAGGGAAGGTTTTGACCAGGGGACGTTTTGACCGGCCACCGTGGATCCACGTTCGCATTACATGTAAATAATTTCATACAAAAGAATTTATCTTGCAATTATTTAATTGTATGAGAATTAATTATTTAATTTAAATGTATCGATTTTGGAACCTAGGTCGCAAGATTTGGCTCATGTTAAAAAAAATGGGTCATCCTCTTGGAAACTTTTAAGAACCATTGCTGCAGGACCTACGCCTAAGAAGAAAGGAATGAGTTTAAATTTATAGAAGCAGTAAAAGATGCAGATTGTAACATTTAATACCAGAGGAAGAGGAACAGATAAGCCGAGTTTACTTGATCTGGTATTGACAAATGATAGAAATAGCATTAACGATATCACTAGTGAGGGTCCTTTGGGTAAAAGTGATCATGCAGTTATAATAGTGGAAGTGAATTACGGTTCTTATAAACTCAAGAAGCCCTGTAAAATGAGGTTTGTCTATGATAAGGGAGAGTATGATAAAATTAAACAAAAGCTAAGTTTGGACTGTAATAGTATACTGGAAGGTTGTGATGGCGTCAGGGGCGTAACCAGAAATTTGCCAAGAGGGGGGGAGGGGGCGAACTTGGAACTAATCGTAGAAATATAATTGAAATAGAGATAAATAATTTTTATGTACGTTCATGATGAGCTTATCGTTCAGTTAGAGATGATTAACTAGCTACTGCTAAGACCAACAAAAGTGATCAAAACATATAAAAAGTGTTACAATACACCATTAAGCAAAGAGACACTAGCAAAATTACGTAGAAAAAATAAATTATGGAAGTATTTGGAGACTAAAGATAGTGAAACGTATCTAGAATATTGTAGACTTCGAAATCAGATACGAAGGTTAACAAGGCAGGCGCAGAAAGGATATGAAAAATCAGTGCCTAAACAAGTTAAGGCAAACCCTAAGAAATTCTGGACCTATCATGGACGTAGCCAAGGGGGGGGGGGGCGACGGAGGCGGTAGCCCCCCATCCCCTTGGAAAGTCCAGGGGAAAAATCTGCGGTAATTAGAACCAAGGTTCACCGCCAAACTATAACATTTAAAAATTTTATATCTATATATAATGGAAGGAGTATATATATATATATATATATATATATATATATATATATGTGTGTGTGTGTGTGTGTTATTTAAGCGATATTTTGCGTCGTTTTTTAAACATGTCCAAACACGTATCCTACTGAACTACTGAATTATGAAGCGCGAGGAATCTGAACACAGCTCGGCGCCAGTTAGTTTTGCATGCACTGCAGCATAGTACAGTATGACGAGTGGGGTATGTTGGTCAAGCTTCGTTAATTCGTTATACAATATTGCGATGCATAAACGAAAATATTTCAAAAAATCAGTTGAGTCGGTTGAAGAACACAATGAAAGTGATACAGCAGAACCCTCCCGTAAAGTTATTAGACAAGCGGAAGACGATGCACATTGCACATCAACCAGAATTAAGCGATGAAAATGCAAGTGTCAGCAATCAAGTACAAATTGAGGTGACGTCTGAAACGAAGGTTTCACAGGACCAACCGATCACTGGTAAGTTGATTTGGTATAATTACAAATTTACAAAAGAAATGTCTACGTGTTTGATGCATATAAAGGCAAATAATAAAGCAATATAATATACTTAGTAAATTGCTGGTCAATGAATGTAGAATTATCAAATATCATGTTGCGAGTCATTTAGAATAACTACCGAATATACATGTGCAATAATATATTCAAAAAATCGGATAATCGTTAACACAAGCGACACAGCAAACAATTGTTATTGCCATATCATGTTATCGTTATGTACCTTCTAAGACTAGGCTGCTATTTTGCTAGATGTTTGTGATCAGTGTCCAGTGATGCTTATTGTGTCAATTGTCAACAGGTCATGGTCTACACTCTACATAATGTGTGAATAAAATAGTTACTTTCTTTGTTAAATATGAAAACTATAGGATCAATACCTGATTTAAAATTTCAGAAAATACAAGTAATTACATCATAATATAGCTTAGATTGCACCAATGCGACTGTCCTGTCCAAACTTTTGTTGGAAAGGGTACATATTTCATGTAGATGGCTGTATAGTGGCTGTTCAAAAATGGCAGTTGCACTGACATTTTTAGACAGTTTTTACACAAAATAAGCTTAAAATGCGTTGACTTACGGGGCTCCGCCCCGGACCCCCTAACTGTATGGGCTCGCCCGATTCACCACGGAACCTGACGAACGCAGCTCAAATTCGATCCCCCACCTTGGGACATTCCTGGCTACGTCCCTTGGACCTATGTAAATAAAGAATCCAAATATAGAGCTGGTGTACCAAACCTCTCAAAGTCAGGTGACAAAAAGGGGGAAGATTTAACAACAACTGACAAAGAAAAGGCTCAAGTTTTGGCTGAATATTGCAATTCAGTGTTTACAAAAGAACCAGATGGTGGCTGGACCCCTTCAGAAACAAGTGTTAACATTATTCACGATATTGATCTCGACATAAATGAAGAATGTATACATAAAATACTCAAGAACTTGAAAATCAATAAATCTCCCCACCAGATCAGCTTCATCCTCGGATATTGCATGAAATGAGAGCAGTAATCTCCAAGCCTCTCAGTATTATTTTTAACACGTCAGTCAGATCTATGACTGTACCTCAAGAATGGAAACAGGCTAACATATTGAGGTGACGTGTGTGTGTGTATATAGATGTATATAGTCTAAAGTCACTAAAGGGAAAAATCACTAAAAGAAAGCTGAATGGCAACACGAAGGGATAAACAGAGCAACGCGGGCTGTTCGTTTGGTTTTGGCTGGACTAGAGCATGGTTATTCATATCTGACTAAATCGTTGGTGCTAAGTTTAATTTGGTGATGTTTCTAAGGTGACAAATGGGGTAGAAAGTTGTTAATAAATAATAATAGTTAGGGGTAATGTCTATAGCTTCTAAATTAGTAAAGTTAGAGAGTTTAGGTAGACTGCTTTGTGGAACGCAAGAAATCTATGGACTATGATAGGCCCTAAAGAATATCTAATTCAACGCACTGGTAAGTGCTTTTGTTGTTGTTTAGAAACCTAGTAACCTAGCGGGGTCACTAACTGTTAGAAAATCTAGAAGAGGAAGAACCATTGTTGTCCCAAGGCGATATGATGACTAAGCTGATTGATGCAACATTGCTTGTATATATTAAGTTAAGGTGTATATATATCCATCTCATAATTGTAAGGTTAGTGAAAAATTCACTTAATTTAGAGCTAGCATTTTTGGGCTCTTGTGGCATCATTGTTTGGGCACTCTTGTGGCATCATTTTGGGGCGCTGCGCGTCTTTTCTACTCGTTTGTGGAATGCCGTACTTACAGGGTGTGGTCTTATAGAGAGCTCTCTTGCAATCCAGTTTGGTTGTTTAGATACAAGATTCTTGCATCGTGCAATAGTGCAGGTTGTGTTGTTGTTGTTGCAAGGTTGAGAAAGAAGACCATAAATAGTGGCCCTTTTGTTTTTATCTTAAATTCATGCAACTGAGGCCTAAGGTAGGCCCACATCGAGTCAGCAACCCTGAGGTAGGACCTAATAGGACCTCAAGTCCGTAAGTTTTTAATTTTAGCTTAACTTGGGCTGTAGGTTGAACTGGCCCTTTAGAACTTGGCCGTTCACGGCTCAGCTGGGATTTTGAACCCAATAAATAAATAAATAACATGGTCCTTCAGAACCGGATTCTAGCCCAAGACTGAGTCAGTGACTATTTTTCGGCAAAGTTCTGATTGTGCAAATTGTAGCCCAAGTTAGGCCTAGACGGGTTGAGCATTATTGAGTTAAGGTCCCAGGGTAGAAAGTTTGGTCGCCCAATTGCGAAACTTGGCCACTCGTCTGTCGTTGTTTTTGGCCTATTTTTACCGGTTTGGTTAATTTTGGTTATTATTGAATTAAGGTCCCAGGGTAGAAAGTTTGGTCGCCCAATTGCGAAACTTGGCCACTGTCTGTCGTTGTTTTTGGCCTATTTTTACCGGTTTGGTTAATTTTGGTTTATTTCGTAGGCGAAGGTTGCAGACTTCGGTGCGCCAGTTACTTGGGTGGAAAATTTGGTATTCCATACTGGTGGTTGGTTAGTACCCCACCAGCAATTCAGTTTATTTGAAAAAAGCAAAATTTGCGTTTGATCAGTTTGGTTAAGTTTTCTGCCAATTCAGCTCATTTGGCATTGAGCCCAATTGTTGTTTGCATTGAAGATGAGTGCATCTGAATTGAACAAGTTTAAAAAAAGGAGAAGCGCCTACAAAGGTCTAATTACAAAGGTCATTGCCACTATAGATTCTGCCATAGAGCAAGAGGATTTAAGCTTAGTGACTGCGCAGCTTTCCATATTAGAAACTAAAAAGGTTGCTCTAAGTGAAGTAAATGTTAAAATTGAGGCTCTTATAGAAGAGGATGAAATAGAAAATAACATAATTTACTTTGAAGAGATTATTGATGATATAATTAAAGTAGGCCACCGAGCAAAAGAGTTTAGCAGCTCAGTACAGTTAGAGACCAGGTCTAATAATGAAACACAACACTCAACAAATGTGTTTGTGAAGTTAAGGTTAACAGATCTGCAGTTCAATTACCGAGGCTTGTACTCAAAACATTTTCTGGGAGTATTCAGGAATGGCAAGGATGGGCAGACAGTTTTCAATCAGCAGTTCATTCTAGTCAAGTGTTAAGTGCGGTGGAGAAGTTTAATTATTTGCAGTCCCTCTTGGAAGGGGAGGCAGCAAAGACAATAGCAGGATTAGCATTAACAGAGGCTAATTATAATGTGGCTTGGGATATATTAAAGAAACGGTTTGGTAAGCCAGAGATCTTAATTAAAAGCCACCTCCGTGAACTTTTAGCTATACCTCCTGTTAATAATCCTAATAGTGTCAAGGAGTTACGGCAGTTATATGATGAATTTGAAGTTAGAACTAGGTCCCTGGACAACTTGGGTGTAGGAATGGAAAGGTATGGTATAATGTTGGTTACTATACTGGAGTCTAAATTGCCTAGCTCAATTTTGCTTGAATTAAGTAGGGGACACTCTACAGAACATGTGTACATCCCCCTTCAGCAGATGTTAAGTCTTTTAGGCACAGAATTAGCAAGACGAGAGGGAATTGAGTTTGCACAGTGGGATGTTAAACAAGGGGACAAAGGCAGGCACAGCACCAAAGTTTCTACAAAAAGGAATAGCCCAGGTACAGTGTCAGCTCTACATGCATCCTCTGAGAATAAATTAAAGGGAATCAAGGAATGCATATTTTGCGAAGGCAACCACAAGTCATATAAATGTGAGGTGGCTGAGGCTTTACCTTTGAGGAGAGAAAGGACAGGGTAACTAAGTCCACAGCATGTTTTAAATGTTTTTTGAAAGGTCACAGAGCAAGGTTTTGTAAGTTTAAAATTTTGTGCAAAAAATGTCATGGCAGGCATCAGCCATTATTGTGTGAAAACACTCCTAGTAGGCCTACCCCAGAAGTAGAGACATCAGTGGCACATGCCACTGCTATGAAAGGGAGTAAAAGTAAAGGGGGATTATTGCAAACAACTGCAGCCTTATTAATTGGGAATGATGGAGAAGCTACTGTAAGAGTGTTGTTTGATAGTGGTAGCCAGTGTAGCTTTATTAAGACCAGAATTTCCAGAAAATTGAAGTTTAAAGAACTTAAGAGGGAAAATTTAAGAATTTCTGGGTTTGGGGGTTCCGTTCAAAACCGAACCAAATTTAAGAAGGTAGAAGTTCTGGTTAATTACCACAAAGTCCCACTATCAAGGTCCAAGCTGTAGAGATTGAGGAACTTTGTGCTCCAGTCACTACTTGTTTAGATATGGCATGTGTCCAAGAATTGCAAGTTAAAGGAATTAATTTGGGCAATAATAAGTTTGAAGGAACAGAAGATATTAGTCTTTTGATTGGAGCTGACTATTATTGGGACTTCATCACTGGTAATATTGTCCGCACATCTCGAGGCCCGGTAGCTATTGAAAGTAAGCTAGGCTGGATGCTACATGGTAGCTATTGCAATGAAATGGAAGTTAAGGCTCTTTTTGTTAAGATTGAGGAGAACAGCCATGGTTTGGAAAGGCATTTGAAAGCGTTTTGGGAACTTGAATCCATTGGCATAAAGGACAAACAGGCAAGTACAGTGAACAATGATGTTTTAGAGCAATTTGAAAAAGGGATTGGGTTTAGAGATGGTTGCTATGAAGTTGGCCTCCCTTGGAAGGATTCTTGCAAACCCGGTTCAAACCTTCAGCTAGCTAATCGGAGGTTGGAGACTTCATTGTACAGGCTAAGAAAAAATGAGGAGTTGTTAATTGAATACAATGAGGCCATCCTAAGCTATGTAAGGGAGGGCTATGCTGAAAGGGTGCAAGGTGAGCTGGTGAGCCAGGAGGCACATTATCTGCCACACCATGCAGTGGTACGGCGAGACAAAACTACCACCAAACTGAGGGTAGTTTTTGATGGCTCAGCCAAGGACAAAGGTGGTGTGTCCTTGAATGACTGTTTGGATGCTGGGCCAAATTTAAATGCAGATTTATTTTCCTTGTTACTGAGATTCAGGTTTGGTAGAGTAGCATTGACTGCAGATGTGAAGCAAGCCTTTTTGCGGATAAAGTTAAAACCAGAGGACAGAGATGCAGTAAGGTATCTGTGGGTGGATACGAAAGACTTGTTGGAAAATGAACCTAAGGTTCAAGCATATAGAATGAAGTCAGTGTTGTTTGGCCTCAGCTCTAGTCCATTTCTGTTGGCAGCTACTATGCAGTACCATTTTAAGAAATATTCTGAAGTCTATCCTAACACTATTGAACACATAAGGAAAAATTTTTATGTTGATGATTTGCTGTGTTCCGTGGATAATACAGAAATGGCTAAACAGATATTCATGGAGGCTAGAGCTATAATGAGGGAGGCTGGCATGGAGCTTAGAAAATGGCAGACCAATCATTCTCAATTACAAGAGTTTATGAGTCAGTCCTGTGTAGTACCTGATGCAGCAGAAAGTATTGAGGATTCTGGTATTAAGGAGTTGTGGGCAATAGACGCAAAAGTGCTAGGCATTGTTTGGCAGCAAGGAGATGATTTGTTTACCTTCAATGGGAAATCTTTAGTAGAGCTGGCTGAGAATGAGACAAGGTGGACAAAACGTACAGCTCTTAGTTTGGCTTCAAAGGTCTTTGATCCTCTTGGATTCCTGGCTCCATTTGTGATAAAGTCAAAAATTTGGTTTCAGAGCCTCTGGGAAATTGGACTTGGTTGGGACCAAGAGTTACCTGATCATATGGTGGTAAGGTGGAAATATTGGTTCAAAGAATTGGCACATCTTGGAGACATTGAAATCCCAAGATGGTACTTTGGAGAGTTGAACAATAGTCCAGACAATTTGGAGCTGCACATCTTTTGTGATGCAAGTGAGGAAGCCTATGCAACTTGTATTTATATAAGAGGCACATTGCAAGAGGAAGTAAGTTGCAGGTTGGTTGCTGCAAAGAGCAGAGTAGCACCTTTGAAAAGGCTTTCTGTTCCAAGGTTGGAATTGATGGGTGCAGTTATTGCTAGTCGGCTTGCAGTTACAGTGCAAAGGTCTTTGGCCCTCTATGAAATTCCAAGCTATTATTGGACAGACTCCACTATAGTTTGGCACTGGTTAAGAAGCCAGGCAATGTAATGAGTCTACTAATTATTGTTTTCTGTGTAACAAGTCTTTACTAATTATTGTTTTCTGTGTTTCAGATCTATGCTATGTTTATGTTGAATAAAGCCTCAAATTGGCCTTTACTTTATCTTTAGCCCGCTAACAAACGCGGCTCCACAATTTATTCAACATTCCAATCAGCCATTCAGTCGGCCTTTCAGATACAGCAAGCAAATATTCATCCAGTAATCTTACTATATCATGGAGAAGGTGATTCGCCCGGATAAATTTATTACTTCTCCGAATTCTCCCCAAGCTGGGAAACTATGGAAATTATGGTCGCGCGGATTCAAATATTTCTTGAGTACTATCGCCGAACACAACCCCAATAAATTGGAGGTTCTATTCATACATATCGGCCCCGATGTCGCTGATATCATTCAAGACTGCTCTACTTATGAGGATGCCATGGCAGCCTTAGAGGCCACCTACGTCAAGAAGCCAAACGAGGTATGCGCTCGCCACCTGTTGTCCACCCGTCACCAAAAGCCCGAGGAAACCCTCGATGAGTACTTGCAAATTCTTCAACAACTAGCCAATGACTGCAACTTCAAATCGGTTTCCGCCGACGAAAACAGTTCATCTGTGAGAGACGCTTTCATCCGAGGAATTAGCGATAGCGCCATCCGTACCCGCTTACTCGAAAATGACACACTCTCACTGGAAAAGGCTATCGTCCAGGCTCGAACATTAGATCAGGCCCAGAAAAACTCAGAATCGTACCTCACTCATTACGGTGCTGTTGCAGCCACTGGCTCTCGCCACGAACCGTCGCCGACTACTGACTCTGCCCGGCCTGCCTGCGTCCAAGAAGACGATCTCCCAAACTCTTCAGCCGCTACGAATTTCGACAACAAAGCCGCTCTGTGCTTCTTCTGCGGGTCTCGACGCCACCCACGAAGCAGGTGTCCAGCAAAGGATTCTATCTGTGCGAAATGTGAAAAGACCGGCCACTGGGCCAAAGTCTGCCGCTCAAGTACTTCCTCGGCACGTCAAAAACAGGATAAAACCACAGCGTCTCATTCAGCCGCAGCATTAGCGACCATTAGTACCACTCTATCGTGTAGCTCCTCCATGCCTACCAACTCAACAGTCGATATCCTCGTCAACGGCCGTTCGTGTCTCGCCTTGTTGGATACTGGCAGCTCGGACAACTTCATTCGTGAGGATCTAGCCAAACACTTAGAGCTGCCCATTCTTCCGCACTCGGGCGTCGTATCAATGGCTTCGCCTAATCTATCCGCAGCCATCTCAGGTCGTTGTACAGTGAAGGTTACGATGGGAGACCGCGACTACGAAAAGCTCGAACTATCCGTCTTGTCGGATCTGTGCGCTGACATAATACTCGGTACCCCATTCTTAATCAGACACAAGGAATTGAACATCAATTTCGGAGGTCCGGAGCCAGCACTCCATATATGCGGCCTTACTCGATCAAGAATTTCAGCCCCACCACTATTCGGCAACTTAACTGCCGATTGTCGTCCCATCGCCACGAAGTCCAGACGATTTTGCTCTGAGGACAAAATTTTCATTGGGAAAGAAATCGAAAAGCTACTCAGGGATGAGATAATTGAACCCAGTAACTCACCCTGGCGTGCTCAAGTAGTCATCACATCTACCGAAACAAAAAAAAAAGCATGGTAATCGATTTCTCTCAACCGTCAACCGATTTACCATGCTAGATGCATATCCTCTTCCGCGAATCGATGATATAGCCAACAAAGTCTCACAAAACAAATACTACAGCGTAATTGATCTGTCAAGCGCATACTACCAGGTAGAAATCGATCCGTCTGAACGACCTTTCACAGCATTCGAGGCTGACGGAAATCTATACCAATTCAGAAGGATCCCTATGGGAGTAACTAACGGAGCCGCGGCCTTCCAGCGCGTCATGAACGAATTCATATCCTCGAACAACTTATCATCAACATACGCCTACCTCGACGATCTCACCATCTGCGGAACCACTTGGGAAGAGCACGATGAGAACCTTCGACATTTCTGGGAAGCCGCTAAACGAGTAAATCTGAGTCTAAACAACGAAAAATGCAAGCTTTCGATGACATCAGTGCACCTGCTCGGATATTCTATCTCTCATGGCGTATTGCGGCCCGATCCCAAACGCCTCCGGCCACTACAAGAACTTCAAACTCCTCGCAACAAGTCGTCTCTACAACGCGTAATCGGACTATTCGCATACTATGCTAAATGGATTCAGAACTATTCCCTCAAGATCAAACCTCTGCTCAACGTTTCATCATTCCCATTAACTCGCGAGGAAGTATCAACGATCCAAACACTCAAAGATGATATCTCGAAAGCTGTCGTCGGTTCAATCGATGAAGAACTGCCGTTCACTGTGGAGACAGACGCTTCCTCTTCAGCAATCGGAGCCACCCTCACTCAGAACGGCCGCCCGGTGGCGTTCTTTTCTCGCGCTCTGAATAACACAGAACGTCGCCATCACATCGTTGAAAAGGAGGCATACGCTGTAATCGAATCCATTCGCAAGTGGAAGCACTTCTTAGCTTATCGACACTTTACTGTCGTCACCGACCAGCGGAGCGTATCTTTCATGTTCGATGGAAAAGCTACTGGTCGTATTAAGAACGATAAGATTCTCCGTTGGCGTGTAGAACTAGCCGGCTACTCATTCACAATAAAATACAGACCGGGCCCCGAGAACCGAGCCGCAGACGCATTGTCGCGATCCTTTTGCGCTGCTACTCCAAGAATATCCCTCGCCCAGCTGCATGTTAATCTGATACACCCAGGAGTCCGCCGAATGACTCATTTTGTGAGAGCTAGGAACCTACCATTCTCAGTGGATGACATCAAACGAGTTACGTCGGAATGCCAAACATGCGCTAAATGTAAGCCACAGTACTATAAACCAGAAGTTAGTCACTTAATACGGGCCATGTCCCCGTTTGACCGACTTAACATCGACTTTAAAGGCCCGCTTCCGAGCGCAACTTCGCGACCTTACATCCTAACAGTAATCGACGAGTATTCACGCTTTCCTTTTGCCTTCCCGTGCCGTGATAAGAACACGTCAACCGTTATCGCCCGTCTCACCGAGTTATTTTCTACCTTCGGAACTCCCTCTTACATCCACACAGATCGAGGGACATCGTTTATGTCTTCGGAACTAAAACTGTTCCTAACTAAACATGGTATCGCGACAAGTCGCACAACGCCGTATCACCCCCAAGGAAACGGGCAATGCGAACGTTACAATGGAATCATCATGAACACCATCAAACTAGCCATAGAAGATCGCGGGTTGCCGATGTCGCAATGGGAGTCCGTCCTACCAGACGCGCTGCACTCGATTAGATCGCTGCTGTGTACGGCCACGAACGAAACTCCTCACGAGCGTCTATTCACACACCCGCGGCGTACTTCTACCGGTTCTGCACTACCGACGTGGCTGTCTTCTCCGGGAACTGTACTCCTTCGCCAATTCATTCGCCGATCCAAGAACGACCCCCTCGTCGAGGAAGTTTAGTTAATTGAGGCAAACCCCAACTACGCGTTTATACGGCATCCGAATGGGAGAGTAGATATCGTATCCATCAGGGACCTGGCACCGGCGGGACGTAGCAATCCGCTAACGGACGACTCAGAACCCGCTGAGATCCGCCGACACACGGTCCCAACAGCTCCCGTCGAAGCGACTCCAGTCGAAGTCGAGAGAGGCCCACCTGTGTCAGTAACCTCCGAGACGAGTCCCCCTCTGAGAAGAAGCACTCGAATCAGATACCCAGCTCAACGCCTAAACTTGTAGACTTCTTTCTTCCAAAATATCTTGAACTTGTCGTTTTGTTTCTTACCGTGCAATGTATCACGTATTATAAAAGAAGAGAGGAATGTAATGAGTCTTTACTAATTATTGATTTCTGTGTAACAAGTCTTTACTAATTATTGTTTTCTGTGTTTCAGATCTATGCTATGTTTATGTTGAATAAAGCCTCAAATTGGCCTTTACTTTATCTTTAGCCCGCTAACAAACGCGGCACCACAAAATGGTAACCATTTGTTGCCAATAGGGTGGAGGAAATTCAAGCGCACACAGATCCCAAGCAATGGAAGCATTGTCCAGGCACCCAAAACCCCGCTGATTTACCAACACGAGGAATTTCAGTGAAAAATCTTGCACAGTCAAGTTTGTGGTGGAATGGGCCAGAGTGGCTTAAACTTGGAAGTGAAAACTGGCTTTCTAATCAGCGTACTGTAGGAGAATGCCAGGCTCAAGAAGAATGGGTGAGTGAAATGAGAAAATGCACTGTGAACAGTTGTCAAGTTATGCAGCAGGACCCCATATTGAGGCTTGAGGACATTAGCAGTTTGAAAAGGTTGTTAAGAGTGACAGCATGGGTATATAGATTTCCAAACAACGTTAAAGGAGAAACAAGAAGAGGAGGAATTCTGGACAGTTATGAAATTCAGCAAGCCAGGCAATACTGGGTGGTATATGTGCGGAAGGAAAGATTTGGTGAAGAGAGGGAATTGCTCACCAGCAGTCCATTACAGGTTCTACCAACACATTCTGCTCTCAAGGGTTTGGATGTGTTTTTGGATCAGGAATTATTGAGAGTAGGAGGTACACTACAGTTTTCTGGGCTTCCAGAGGAGAAAAGACATCCAATTTTGCTATCTTCTGGGGGGCACTTTGTGGAACTTTTGATCCTGGATACTCATCATAAGTTGTTACATGCTGGAGTTAGAGAAGTGATAATAGAGATCAGACAACAGTTTTGGATATCCAAAATTAGACAAATATTAAAAAAGGTCTTGCATAAATGTGTGGTTTGCAAGCGTTGGAGTGCAAAGCCTTATTATGAAAAGGTGGCTCCACTTCCAAGAGAACGGTGTGTCTATACTGCCCCATTTGATGTAGTGGGAGTAGACTTCGCAGGTCCAGTCTATGTGTATGAACAAGGTGAGTCTAACAAAGGTTATATATGTCTTTTCACATGTACTACCACCAGAGCAATCCATTTGGAGTTGGTAAGCAACTTAAGTAGTGATGTATTTCTTTTGGCCTTTAAAAGGTTTGTGAACAGAAGGGGTTTCCCAAATATAATCATATCGGATAATGCAAAAACCTTCAAAAAGGCTGAAAAGGAACTCCAAGAAGTTTGGTCCTTGCAAAAAGAGGAAGGATTCAAATCCTACTTTTCACACCAACGGCTACAGTGGGAGTTTATTGTTGAGAGAGCACCATGGTGGGAAGGATTTTGGGAGAGGCTAGTGAAAAGTGTAAAGTGTCCATTAAAGAAACTTTTAGCTAATGCTCATTTGAGCAAAGAAGAATTCCGTACTGTTTTGTGTGAAGTAGAAGCAATGGTGAACAGTAGGCCTATCACCTTTGTTTATAACAGTATGCAGGATGCAGAGCCATTGACACCAAATCATTTTCTTTGTGGTAAACGATTAACATCAAGTCCCAGTGTGCCAGAAGACTTGCAGCCTATCCAGAGCACTCAAGGAGAGTTAACCAGACGGTCCAGGTACCTTGAAGAGCTACAAGATCAGTTATGGAAGAGGTGGCAGATAGAATACTTGCCAGAACTCAATTTTTACCCATCAGGCAATGTGAAGGGCTCCAATGCAAATTGTATCAAGGTGGGAGAAGTGGTAATGATTGGGGATGAAAGACCAAAGCAATGCTGGAAGCTTGGCATAATTCAAGAGTTGTTTGTTGGCAAAAATAATTTAGTTAGCTCTGCACTGGAAAAGACTTCAGGAGGAAAATTAAAGAGACCTATACAAAAACTCTATGCTTTAGAAATCAGCAAAAACACGGATAGTCAAGATGAAACATTTGAGTTACAGCCTCATGGAGGAGGCTTGGCTAAATTTGCAGAAGGTAATGACAACAATGCCTCTTCGGTGGGGAGTGTTAGAAAATCTAGAAGACGACGAGCCATTGTTGTCCCAAGGCGATATGATGACTAAGCTGATTGATGCAGTATTGCTTGTATATATTAAGTTAAGGTGTGTATATATATCCATCTCATAATTGTAAGGTTAGTGAACAATTCACTTAATTTAGAGCTAGCATTTTTGGGCTCTTCTGGCATCATTGTTTGGGCACTCTTGTAGCATCATTTTTTTGGGCACTGCGCGTCCTTCCTACTCGTTTGTTGAATGCGGCACTTACAGGGTGTGGTCTTATAGAGAGCTCTCTTGCAATTCAGTTTGGTTGTTTAGATACAAGATTGTTGCAAGGTTTAGAAAGAAGACCATAAATAGTGCCCCTTTTGTTTTTTATCTTAATTTTATGCAACTGAGGCCTAAGGTAGGCCCACATTGAGTCAGCAACCCTGAGGTAGGACCTAATAGGACCTCCAAGTCCGTAAGTTTTTAGTCTAGCTTAACTTGGGCTGTAGGTTAAACTGGCCCTTCAGAGCTTGGCCGTTCACGCCTCAGCTGGGATTCTGAACCCAATAAAATATAAAAATAACACTCCTAAAGCACCGGAAACTTGCACCTATAGTGAATTGGTACAGGCCCTAACCAATCACTACAAACCCCAAGTAGTTCTCATCTATGAACGTTTCAAATTTTATTCGAGGCAACAGACTGCGAATGAAAGCATTGCAGAGTTTGTAGCAAGAATAAAAGCCCATAGCCGTACTTGTAAATTTGGGGACAAATTAGACGAAATGCTGTAAGGGTCAATTATTATTTGACCTTACGTAGATACTTAATTAAATGCCAAGGTCACCAGCGCCCAAATACTGGATTGGCATCCGGTACTGAGGCGCAAAAATAGTTTTTAATAAAAGCAAAAAAAAGGAAGGAAGGATTATAAAATTGTCAATATGAATTTTGTATTTTATTAACAACAATTAATAAGCTATGTGCAACAATTATTGGTAAATGCAAAGAGGATTTTTACCCGTAATAACTAGGGTTGAATGAATATAAATGCGAAATTAAATAATGATACCAGTTAGCCAATATATAACAATCTGTAACTAATAATCTGCAACTAATACTAATAGCCACAATGACAACCTCGTCACGAAGAAAATTTTGCTTGTTGGCGCCGTGCTTTTTTTAATTGTATACAAAATGCGATAAACTTGGCGTCCCTTGTGTTGTCGTTGCCAATACCTATTTTTCGCTCAACGATTTTACCAACAAGCCAAAAGAATCCCTAAAAGCAAACTCAAATCTAGTCACACCATGCCTCAAAATTTACAGTGTTTGAAAGGCACAAAATACATTTTATATTTGCTTTGAACTTCTTTAATAATTGCACTTTAATTTTCATTTAAATTTCCATTCATTGGACGCTCAAGAATTAATCACTGGACATGTTTAACTGGACACTCAATTTGTATTTATTTATTTAGATTTAAAATATTTCATTCGTGCCAATTTTCATTAATAAAAGATAATCCTGTGGTGCAAGGCACTACAGGTACTGCCCCCGAAAAGCATGGTTGGCGGGGGTAAAAAAAATCACTTAAATGTCAAAGCGCACCGGCTTACGAATGACTCTTCCAGAACGAGTCATTGTTTGTTGGATTGGTTGATTTTGGACTGCAATATCCTGCGGCACTGGTTCTGAAGGCATGGATGGTGTTACAGGTGCAGTAGGCACATTAGGGGGAAGGGGATTCTTGGTGCCTGTGCAATGGGGCCACTGGTTGGTCCAAAGATAGTCGGTTGCGATATTGAAGGAGAATTGGAAGAGGGATGATAGATTGTTGTACCGTTGGATCAGGTGGAAGTACATAGGATTTAGGAAGGGTAGATTGCTGTACCTGTATATGTGATGAAGGTACAGAAGATTGAGGAGGGATAGGTTGCTGTACCTGTATATGAGATGGAGGTACAGAGGAATGGAGAGGAATAGGATCTTTTGTTGGAGAAAAATCAAGGTATGCGGTTTCAAGCGGTCCACAGAAACGGTTTCACGCTTGCCTTCCTTGTCAATAATGAAAATTTTGGGTTTACGGTCTAGCACAAGGAAGGGACCATCATAGGGACAGTGAAGAGGGTAGCGGTGAGCATCATGTCTCAAGAAAACATGTGTGCAAATTTGTAAATCAGGGGAAACAAAGGTAGTTTGTGAAGTGGAAGTTCTAGGTGCTGTGGGACGAATTTGCTTCATAACAGCTTAATGTCTTGACATAAGAAGCAGGATCACATGTGGGGTTAGTGGGTGTAGGCGTGAAAAATTCTCCGGGTAACCAGAGTGTGATACCGTAAACTAATTCTGCTGCAGAGCATGCAAGATCAGTCTTCAGAGCGGTACGAATTCCGAGTAGGATTAGGGGTAGCCGGTCCACCCATGTGGTAGATGGATCAGTGGCTCGCAAGGAACTTTTAAGTTGACGATGGAAGCGTTCTACCACCCCATTGGATTGCGGGTGATAGCTAGTTTTTCTGATGCGTTCAGTCCCAAGAGGGAGCATGAGTTCCTTCCATAAGGCCGATTCAAACTGAGCACCTCTGTCTGTGCAAATGGTAGCAGGTATTCCAAAACGGGAAACCCAACACGAAACAAAGGCATGAGCTACTGCAGAAGCAGTACAAGAAGTCAAAGGAACAGCCATCTTGTGAACCTATCAATGACAGTGAGAAGATAGGTATAACCTCGAGAAGAATAGAGGGGTCCGACGATGTCTAGATGTATGGCCTCAAAACGAGCCTTCGGCAAAGGAAAAGTACCGAATTCTGACTTTGTTTGTCGGTGAACTTTGGCACACTGACATTGAAGGCAAGATCGAGTCCAATTGCAGATATCTTTGTTCATACTTGGCCAGACAAATCTAGCCGCAATTAATTTTTGGGTAGCTTTAATTCCCGGGTGAGAAAGGGAATGAAGTTTAGCAAAAACAGCTCTTCGCAGTCCTTGTGGGTCCAACGGTCGAATATGCTCAGTCGAGACGTCACACAAAATTTGCAAGTCTGACTTGGGTTCAACTGGTAAAGAGCGGAATTGCAACGAAGTAGGTGAATTAATAAGAGCTTGGAGTTCTGTATCTGTGGACTGAGCCTCAGCCATCTCTGAAAAGTTGATGTGTGAGAGTCCAGGGTCAGAAATTGATGCGATGCGAAATAGAGCATCCGGCACAACATTCAAAGAACCTGAAATGTGTCGGATGTCTGAAGTAAATTGGAGGATAAAATCAAGGTGTCTTCTCTCAATAGGAGCATGAGAGTCTGATTGAGAATGGAGAGCAAATATTAACGGACGATGATCTGTAAAATTGCTGAAATCACGTCCTTCCAGGAATGGTCTGAAATGACGGATGGAGAGGTATACCGCCAGCAACTCTCGACCGAAAGTGTTGTACCTCATTTGTGAAGGTGAGAGCTTGCGTGAAAAGAATGCGAGAGGTTCCCAAACACCTGAAACAAGCTGCTGGAGCACTCCTGACACTGCAAAGTCAGAGGCACCAGTGGCTAAGTTCAGAGGAGCATCTGGTTGAGGATGAGCAAGGCATGTAGCTTTTGCTATAGCCTCTTTTGTTTGTGAAAAAGCATTGGTAGCTTCGGGATTCCACAAAACTGCAGTGGATCTGCCCCTTTTTGATTGGCGAAGAAGGGAGGTTATGGGTGCAAGAATGTTTGCACACTGAGGAATGAAGCGATGGTAGAAATTTACCATCCCTAGGAAGCGACGAAGTTGCTTTTGGGTTTGCGGTTGTGGGAAAAACCTTATGACAAATACTTTATCTTCGAGAGGAGAGATGCCCTTCGAAGTAACTTTGTGTCCTAAGAAGGTGAGCTCATTTACAGCAAAGACACATTTTTCAGGGTTTAGCAGTACACCATATTCTGCCAACCGAGAATAAACTAAGTGTAAATGTTGAATATGTTCTGAGAGAGAGGAACTTGCGATGAGAATGTCATCGACATATGTGAGTGTAAAGGAGAGACCTCTCAACACTTCATCAATGAAGCGTTGAAAAGTTTGAGCCGCATTACGCAATCCATATGGCATTTTTGTCATTTCGAACAACCCAAAAGGAGTTGTTATAGCAGTTTTATGTATGTGTTCAGGGTGTACAGGAATTTGATGAAAAGCTTGCACCAAGTCAAGGCGTGAAAATACTTTGGTGCCGTGGAGAGCAGAAGTAAAATCGTGTAAGTGAGGAAGGGGATAGCGATCTGGAATCGTGTTGTCATTCAAAGCACGATAATCTCCACATGGACGCCAGTCTCCGGGTGTAGATTTTTGGACCATGTGTAAAGCAGAGGCATACGGGCTGCTTGAAGGCCGTATAATACCGAGTTCGAGCATGTGTTCAAACTCTCGTCTCACAATTGCAAGACGATCTGGAGCTAAGCGACGTGGGCGGGTGAAAACAGGCGAGCCTACCGTATCAATATGGTGGACATCAGAGTGTTTAATGGGGGTATCCTTAGAACAGGGTTCAGTAAGGGAAGGAAATTCATTTAGAAGCTGCTCTATAGCAGGTGAGCACTGTGGCAGAGAACTTGCCAATAATGATGATGGGTGTGAGGTAGGAGAACCAATTACCAAAAGACGTGTGGCATTATCAATTAATTGTGCTCTACGAACATCAACTAATAAATCATTTGCAGAAAGGAAATCAGAGCCTAACATTGGGGTATATACATCCGCGACAAGAAATATCCAGCGAAAAACACGCCTAAGTCCAAGAGAAACTGAAATAGAACGATGTCCATTAGTGTGAATAGATGAAGAATTAGCTGCACGTAAAATGAAAGGAGAAGGTCTGTTTGCACGGTCTGCGGCTGTTGCAGGAATAACACTGTATTGATAGGGTGTGTCAATTTGGGAGGCGAAAATTAATTTTTGCCAATTCCTTCACTGAGGGGTTTTAAAAATATGTTTTTGGATGTGAAGAATTCAAATCTGCTATTATTTTTGTGATTGCTCAACACTTAGCTTGGTAAATCTACGTTTGATTAAAACGCACATAAATTGCTCTCGGAAAACAACATTTATTAATTTTAGCTTCTCAAAATGTCAGGTAATGCTATAAAAATTTTAGTTTCTCTGCATAAAACATATCCTAGTAATCATAAAACATATCCTTGTAATCATAAAACAACATTAGAAAGTAATGACATCAGTAAAAAAAAATATTTAAACAACAAGTTTCATCAAGTCTTGCTTTGATTCGTTCTTGGACATCAGCCGCCGACTTGCTTCTTGGCCTCTGATATAGCCCTCACGTTTCTCATGTGTATACACCCTGCCTGCTGCCTCTGTGACTTGTTTCACACACCTCTCTATTGACTGAGCATGACAGGGCCACTGTGGAACTTGCATAGGCTTGTCAAAGAACTTCTTTACTTCCGCTGTAGTCAGTTTACATGTCAAAGGAGGTTCAAATACCCCGTCAGACCAGTCTGTCAGCTCCAACACGGAAGAAGCACTGGGGTTGATGGAAGGTGTCTTCCTGGGACGTACAGAAAGATCTCCAAGTGTGTCATCATCTCCACCCCTCATGTCAACAATCTTTTGGACACCAGCTCTCCTCTCCTCACTGTCATCTGAGCACAAGAGTGTCTGGATTATCATTTCGCTGAATGCATACCATGCTGAGCGCTTGATGGTTGGCAAAACAGCATCCACTACAGCCTTCTTTTGCAGCCTAACTAGCCGCAGCTGAAACAAGATGTGGCGTGGGCCTTCCACCCAAGAGTGTTTTACTTTGATGTTGAACCAACAGGGGTAGTACACACCAACAATGTATTCCACTATCAGTCTTAAGTTGTTGAGGGTTTTGCCTTTAAGGCCATGTTTTGAAACCCATATGCGACAAAGCCTGTTTGCTGTTGTCAACCACCTTGAATGGCTCACTGGACCAATTTCAAGAAGGGCCAGATCTGTGCGAAGTTCTCCTGTCCTTATGGCCTGTGTGAGTGTGTGATCTTATACCCGTACGCTTGATCAGTTGAGAGATCCTTTACGACATTGTCACTCAGTGAAGTAAGAGGCTCTCCAATTGAGAGTTTGGTGAATGAAGGATCAATTTCAAGTTCGGTTGCAGTGTCTAGCATCTTGCCAATGTTACCTGTCCACTTGTTGTTAGACAAGGTCTTCCCATCCAGTGCTGTGATCAAGTGTCGCAGGGGTAACTCGTTAGTGTGGAGGGCACAAACCAACCAGATCAGCTTACGGCAAAGCTTGACCTCTACCCAATGCATGGAACCACCCTCCCAGCCAGTGTTAACATTTGTAGAATCACCTCCAATGGCCTGCAGGCTTTTATCAATGCCCTTCTTCTTCATGAAATCTACAAGATTATCAGCAATAACTTCAGCAGGTTTTTTTCTCGTTGAGCCTTTCTCAGGAGTGAAGTGGTAGAGATATCTTCCACCTGGCTCACTGCACACAGAATAATGCTCTTCTTTGATGATGCTGGGGAACTGACGATCTGAATTGTCTGCTTTCAGCATAACTTTAGTTGTATCTTGACGGCCGTCAAAGAAGATGCAGTCAATTTCACCCTTCTTACAAAGATCATCAAATTCCTGATCCAGGGACCTCATAACTTTTTCTTGGGCCCTCTTGACTTTATTGTGATCAACTACAAGTCTCTTGTCTTCTTCAGTGATCAAGCCAGCATCCATAAAGGCAGCAGTGGTGATGGCAGCTGTGGCACGCAGGCCAACACCATATCTGATGCTATGCATAGCAACATTAGGTATTTCTAATGTGTTGTACTCTGGCTTTTTATTGGAAGTTGAAGACGTGCTTGGTATTTCTAATGTCACTTCATAACTTCCATTCTTTCCATCTTGAGCATCAGCTATTTGTTCTTCATTTTCATCATCAGAGAAAATTATTTCATTTGATGGCATTGAAACATCCTGCTTACTTGTCTGCTTATATTCAGCAAGCCTTCTTCTTTCGTCTTCTTGCCGCTTCTGCTTTTTGACTTGTCTGTTGTGCTCAGGTTGATCTGGCAAGCCAATCTGATGTGGTCCAATAGAACCAGACTTGTCTCTCCGACCTTTAATGAAAGCAAGTTCCTTCACAGGGATCTTCATCTCCCTAGGGCATGTACAGTTAATGTGAGTTTCGTTTTTGCAACCAGCATCTGCAAGGCAGCCAAATTCAGAGCAGAGAACAATTTTACACTTGCAACTGAGGATGTCAAAAAGCTTGTCAAGTTTTGCAATGAAAGCCTCTTTGACATGTAGCTTTCCTCTCCCAAGAGATATGTTTTTGGCCTGCTCCCAGCTCTCTTGGATCTTGTTTAAGATTGTGACTCGTGAATTTACAACGGGGGCTACAAAAGAACTATTTGTTCGTTCCCACTTTTCAAGCACTTTAGGGTAAATGTCCTTTGCAAGACTGGCTGTTGGGTAGTTTCTCACATCCTCACCACTTTGTTCTCTTAGCAGTAGCCCATATTTCAGAACGTCTCGCAGAGTTGGGAGTTCAGAGGGCAACAACTCTCTACCAGTTCCAATTAGGTTGCTCATATGTGTGAATGTCCCCAGTCTTGTCCTCCTTTTAGAAGCCATTGTAGGTCAATTCCCACTGGTTAGGATGGTAGCACTGACGGACAAGTACTCTTCAGCACACTGATGAGTATGTTTCAACCTGTGAAATAAGCAAAAACAGCAGTGCATTATACTTATATACAGCATATATAATTATTAATATAATAATTATTATATAATTCCACAAAAAAGTAAAAAAAGTCACTATTTTTATGTAGCTTCTTACCAAGCAAAACTAAATTATATTAAATTAACAAAAATATCTTTAGAATTCCTAAGTCATGCTGCAACGTTTTAGCACCCCTCATATTTGGAATTTGAAAGTTGAAAAATTCGACACACCCTAGTGTATTGAGCTCCAGTGCCAATAAGAAATGCATAGCCTGAGAGTGGATCATGCAAGGTGAACGTTGGACCAGGTGGTGCAGCAGTTTGTGAATCATTAGTTTTTTGTAGAGGAAGGTTAGTATCGCTGTAGGAAGGAGTTTGTGTTGTTGTATTTGGAGAATTTGTTGAGGGTATTAAATTAGCTGTGGTTGAATAAGTAGGTTGCGATTCTTTAACTTTACTTGCATAAGTAGGTGTTGGTTTAACAGTGTTAAATGAGGTAGTTGAGTGCGTAGTAATAGGTTTAACATTATTTGTAGTAAAGGTTGGGTTGGTTGAGGTAGAGTAATATTTAGTTAAAATTGAGGTAGGATTAGACGAGGTAGTGGTAGGGTTAGTTGAAGTAAGGATAGGTTGAGAAGCTTGAGAGGCTGTAGTGTCAGACGCCTGTGACACTAGCCTGGTTAGTTTAAAGGAGGGTTAGGAGACCATGGACAAGGTACGACACTGCGCGTTGCACGGTCTTTAAACTTTTCATGATACCAGCAAGGAGGGGTTTGCGCAGTAGACTGAGGTAAGGAAGTAGGTTGAGAATGAGGCTGAGGAGTGGGGATTGAGGATTGAGGAGGAGGAGGTAAGGCTAATAGATTTGGATTAGAAGCAACCAACTGACCTGTTTGCGGCTGCTGTGGTTGTAGTAGAATGAGGCGTTGTCCAGCTTCAAGTTGGGGGGCTCTATTTGGATCAGAGGGTGGTCCTCGTCTTGAAGAGCTTCTCTCTCGTTCCTTGTTGCTGGCTAGCTCTGCTCGGAGAGCTTTAAATTCTTCTTTTATTGTTTGTAAAATTTTTTCAGATAGCTTAATACTTTGCGCGGCCAGACTCTGAGTGTCGTCCTGCGTAGCACAGATTTGGGGGCGATGGGCGTGATTATCTACTTGGCCCAGGCGGATTTCAGTTATCATCTTATCGGCTGTTTTGGCCAGAGTGAGAAGGTCTGTATCACCTGGCATAGAACGGAGTATTGGCCGTAGGGCAGTGGGGAGACCATTGAGGAAGCGGCGACGCATTAAGGCTGAGTTTTTATCATCTCCTCCGTTGGCCTGTCCAGCGAGGTCTTGCAGATGCCTAAGGAAGGCTGTTGGCATTTGATCCCTAAGAACTTGGTCCTTGAGTAGAGTATTGAGTCGCTCTTCTTCCGATTGGCCAAGCCTCCTGACTAACTCCCTGAGGAGGCTCTCAAAAGCTTGGTCAGACGGAGGCAATAGAGCCACACCCTGCACCATTTTGTATGCTAGTGCAGGCAGGAGGTTCTTTGTGATAAGGAACTTCGTTCGTGGGTTCGTAATTCCTTTTATTGCGAAATAATCCCGCAGTTGATTCACAAAGACTCCAGGCTCTTCCGCGATGAACTGTGGAGTGATAGGCTGATACATTCTTAGAAGGTCTGTTATAGGTGGTGAATTTGGAGTGCCACTGTTGAATGATCCTGGGTTGGTGTCGCTGGTCATTGTGGCTATTAGATTGTTACAAGGTACGAAAAAAAAAATTAAAATGTGTCAAAAACTTAATGTTTCAACAAATATTGTTGAATGCGAATAATGGCTAAGGTAAGCTCGGTTGAGTATGAGACAACTGGAGTTACGATGAGTGCTGGTAACAAAAAGTTACGTAAAATTTATTTTTTTATGATGTAGCCCGATATTAGCAGAAAAATAGTCTGCGTATAGGCTGTTTGCAGAAAATGGATAAATTTGCACAAAAAAAAAACGAGAGAAACTGCTGATTTTATAAAAAGGCAAAATAAAAGGAATATATTTTGCAACAGAGAATACACTTCCAGTACAGATGAGTGCTTAGTAATGGTGTTATTATTATTTATTTTTTATTGGGTTCAAAATCCGAGCTGAGCCGTGAACGGCCAAACTCTGAAGGACCAGTTCAACCTACAGCCCAAGTTAAGCTAGAATTAAAAACTTACGGACTTGGAGGTCCTATTAGGTCCTACCTCAGGGTTGCTGACTCGATGTGGGCCTACTCTTAGGCCTCAGTTGCATGAAATTAAGATAAAAAACAAAAGGGGCACTATTTATGGTCTTTCTAAACCTTGCAACAACAGCACAACCTGCACTATTGCACGATGCAACAATCTTGTATCTAAACAACCAAACTGAATTGCAAGAAAGCTCTCTATAAGACCACACCCTGTAAGTACGGCATTCCACAAATGAGTAGAAAAGACGCGGAGCGCCACAAAAAATGATGCCACAAGAGTGCCCAAACAATGATGCCACAAGAGGCCAAAAATGCTAGCTCTAAATCAAGTGGATTTTTCACTAACCTTACAATTATAAGATGGATATATATACACCTTAACTTAATATATACAAGCAATGTTGCATCAATTAGCTTAGTCATCATATCGCCTTGGGACAACAATGGTTCGTCCTCTTCTAGATTTTCTAACACTCCCCACCGAAGAGGCATTGTTGTCATTACCTTCTGCAAGGTTAGCCAAGCCTTCTCCATGAGGCTGTAACTCAAATGTTTCATCTTAACTATCCGTGTTTTTGCTGATTTCGAAAGCATAGAGTTTTTCTATAGGTCTCTTTAATTTTCCTCCTGAAGTCTTTACCAGTGCAGACCTAACTAAATTGTCTTTGCCAACAAACAACTCTTCAATTATGCCAAGCTTTCAGCATTGCCTTGGTCTTTCATCCCCAATCATTACCACTTCTCCCACCTTGATACAATTTGCATTGGAGCCCTTTACATTGCCTGATGGGTAAAAATTGAGTTCTGGCAAGTATTCTATCTGCCACCTCTTCCATAACTGATCTTGTAGCTCTTCAAGGTACCTGAACCTTCTGGTTAACTCTCCTTGAGTGCTCTAGATAGGCTGCAAGTCTTCTGGCACACTGGGGCTTGATGTTAATCGTTTACCACAAAGAAAATGATTTGGTGTCAATGGCTCTGCATCCTGCATATTGTTATAAACAAAAGTGATAGGCCTACTGTTCACCATTGCTTCTACTTCACATAAAACAGTGCAGAATTCTTCTTTGCTCAAATGAGCATTAGCTAAAAGTTTCTTTAATGGACACTTTACACTTCTCACTAGCCTTTCCCAAAATCCTCCCCACCATGGTGCTTTCTCAACAATAAACTCCCACTGTACCCCTTGGTGTGAAAAGTAGGATTGGAATCCTTCCTCTTTTAGCAAGGACCAAACTTCTTGGAGTTCCTTTTCAGCCTTTTTGAAGGTTTTTGCATTATCCGATATGATTTTATTTGGGAAACCATTCTGTTCACAAACCTTTTAAAGGCCAAAAGAAATACATCACTACTAAAGTTGCTTATCAACTCCAAATGGATTGCTCTGGTGGTAGCACATGTGCAAAGACATATATAACCTTTGTTAGACTCCCCTTGCTCATAGAACATAGACTGGACCTGCGAAGTCTACTCCCACTACATCAAATGGGGCAGTATAGACACATCGTTCTCTTCGAAGTGGAGCCACCTTTTCATAATAAGGCTTTGCACTCCAACGCTTGCAAACCACACATTTATGCAAGACCTTTTTTACTACTTGTCTAATTTTGGGAATCCAAAACTGTTGTCTGATCTCTATTATCACTTCTCTAACTCCAGCATGTAACAACTTATGATGAGTATCCAGGATCAAAAATTCCACAAAGTGCCCCCCAGAAGGTAGCAAAATTGGATGTCTTTTCTCCTCTGGAAGCCCAGAAAACTGTAGTCTACCAGTACTCTCAATAAATCCTGATACAAAAACACATCCAAACCCTTGAGAGCAGAATGTGTTGGTACAACCTGTAATGGACGGCTGGTGAGCAATTCCCTCTCTTCACCAAATTTTTCCTTCTGCACATATACCACCCAGTATTGCCTGGCTTGCTGAATCTCCTTACTGTTCAGAATTTCTTTCCTTCTTGTTTCTCCCTTAATATTGTTGGTAAATCTATATACCCATGCTGTCACTCTTAACAACCTTTTCAGACTGTTAATGTCCTCAAGCCTCAATATGGGATCCTGCTGCATAACTTGACAACTGTTCACAGTGCATTTTCTCACCTCACTCACCCATGCTTCTTCAGCCAGGCATTCTCTTACAATAGGCTGATTAGAAGGCCAGTTTTCACTTCCAAGTTTTAGCAACTCTGGCCCATTCCACCATAAACTTCACGGTGCAAGATCTTTCACTGAAATTCCTCGTGTTGGTAAATCAGCTGGGTTTTGGGTGCCTGGACAAGGCTTCCATTGCTTGGGATCTGTGTGCGCTTGAATTTCCTCCACCCTATTGGCAACAAATGGTTTTCATTTCCTTGCATGGCTTCTTAACCAGTGCAAAACTATAGTGGAGTCTGTCCAACAATAGCTTGGAATTTCATAGAGGGCCAAAGACTTTTGCACTGTAACTGCAAGCCGACTAGCAATAACTGCACCCATCAATTCCAATTTGGAACAGAAAGCCTTTTCAAAGGTGCTACTCTGCTCTTTGCAGCAACCAACCTGCAACTTACTTCCTCTTGCAATGTGCCTCTTATATAAATACAAGTTGCATATTCTTCCTCACTTGCATCACAAAAGATGTGCAGCTCCAAATTGTCTGGACTATTGTTCAACTCTCCAAAGTATCATCTTGGGATTTCAATGTCTCCAAGATGTGCCAATTCTTTCAACCAATATTTCCACCTTACCACCATATGATCAGATAACTCTTGGTCCCAACCAAGTCCAATTTCCCAGAGGCTCTGAAACCAAATTTTTTACTTTATCACAAATGGAGCCAGGAATCCAAGAGGATCAAAGATTTTTGAGGCCAAACTAAGAGCTGTACGTTTTGTCCACCTTGTCTCATTCTCAGCCAGCTCTACTAAAGATTTCCTATTGAAGATAAACAAATCCTCTCCTTGCTGCCAAACAATGCCTAGCACTTTTGCGTTTATTGCCCACAACTCCTTAATACCAGAATCCTCAATACTTTCTGCTGCATCAGGTACTACACAGGACTGACTCATAAACTGTTGTAATTGAGAATGATTGGTCTGCCATTTTCTAAGCTCCATGCCAGCCTCCCTCATTATAGCTCTAGTCCATGGGCGTCCGCAGGTAGGGGCAAGGGGGGGCGCTTGCCCCCCCCCTGGAAATGCCAAGAAAATATATTAAATATTTTCTAAGAGCCAACCAAGTGTATCAGATTGACAACTTTGAACTTGATACATTGAGTTGGTATGATTACTGGGCCACATCATCGCATGACACAAGTAATCAGGAATTTGTTGAGTTGTTGCCACGTACTGTGTTTTATCCTGCCGTACATCATGCACTGCTCATTCTTTTGACTCTACCAGCAACTACATGCACAGTCGAAAGATCCTTCAGTACACTTCGGCGAGTTAAAACATGGCTGAGGTCTACTATGTCTGATGAGCGACTCTCTGGGTTATGTATGCTCAGTGTACACCGGGAGAAAATCAACTCCAACAAAACTGATTTTATGGAAAAAGTTGTTCATAATTTTGGTAGTGACCGCAGACGACTACAATTCCTATTCAAATGAGCAGTGTAGGTGATGCTCGAAACACCGTTTTCAAATTAGGTACAACATTTACTTCAGTGTGCTTTTTTCTTCATTCTATCGTGTTTCTGTTATAAATAAAATAAATGATTGTTATCATGTGCATTGTATGTATATACAATATATATTTGCATTTTCCATTACAGAAAATGCAACACTAAACTTGCTTAGAATTAACCTGCTGGTTCCTAAGGGGTCAAAAGCTTTTTGCTTGCTCCGGTCCCTACCTATTAATACATTAAATTTTGCCCCCCCTTGGAAAAAATCCTGCGGGCGCCCATGAGCTCTACCCTCCCTGAATATCTGTTTAGCCATTTCTGTATTATCCACGGAACACAGCAAATCATCAACATAAAATTTTTTCCTTATGTGTTCAATAGTGTTAGGATAGACTTCAGAATATTTCTTAAAATGGGACTGCATAGTAGCTGCCAACAGAAATGGACTAGAGCTGAGGCCAAACAACACTGATATGCTTGAACAATATGTTCATTTTCCAACAAATCTTTCGTATCCACCCACAGATACCTTACTGCTTGTCTGTCCTCTG
Organism: Bathynomus jamesi; assembly: GCA_023014485.1. Taxonomy (NCBI): domain Eukaryota; kingdom Metazoa; phylum Arthropoda; class Malacostraca; order Isopoda; family Cirolanidae; genus Bathynomus; species Bathynomus jamesi. Next base: position 738,521 of record JAJOZX010000566.1, on the reverse strand, counting down.
GTTTTAACTTTATCCGCAAAACGGCTTGCTTCACATCTGCAGTCAATGCTACTCTACCAAACCTGAATCTCAGTAACAAGGAAAATAAATCTGCATTTAAATTTGGCCCAGCATCCAAACAGTTATTCAAGGACACACCACCTTTGTGTTTGGCTGAGCCATCAAAAACTATACTCAGTTTGGTGGTAGTTTTGTCTCGCCGTACCACTGCATGGTGTGGCGGATACTGTGCCTCCTGGCTCACCAGCTTACCTTGCACCCTTTCAGCATAGCCCTACCTTACATAGCTTAGGATGGCCTCATTGTATTTAATTAACAACTCCTCATTTTTTCTTAGCCTCTACAATGAAGTCTCCAACCTCCGATTAGCTAGCTGAAGGTTTGAACCGGGTTTGCAAGAATCCTTCCAAGGGGGGGCCAACTTCATAGCAACCATCTCTATACCCAATCCCTTTCTCAAATTGCTCTAAAACATCACTGTTCACTGTACTTGCCTGTTTGTCCTTTATGCCAATGGATTCAAGTTCCCAAAACGCTTTCAAATGCCTTTCCAAACCATGGCTGTACTCCTCAATCTTAACAAAAAGAGCTTTAACCTCCATTTCATTGCAATAGCTACCATGTAGCATCCAGCCTAGCATACTTTCAATAGCTACCGGGCCTCGAGATGTGAGGACAATATTACCAGTGATGAAGTCAAAATAATAGTCAGCTCCAATCAAAAGACTAATATCTTCTGTTCCTTCAAACTTATTATTGCCCAAATTAATTCCTTTAACTTGCAATTCTTGGACACATGCCATATCTAAACAAGTAGTGACTGGAGCACAAAGTTCCTCAATCTCTACAGCTTGGACGTTGATAGTGGGACTTTGTGGTAACAACCCCTTAACCAGAACTTCTACCTTCTTAACTTTGATTCGGTTTTGAACGGAACCCCCAAACCCAGAAATTCTTAAATTTTCCTTCTTAAGTTCTTTAAACTACAATTTTCTGGAAATTCTGGTCTTAATAAAGCTACACTGGCTACCACTATCAAACAACACTCTTACAGTAGCTTCTCCATCATTCCCAATTAATAATGCTACAGCTGTTTGCAATAATCCCCCTTTACTTTTACTCCCTTTCATAGTAGTGGCATGTGCCACTGATGTCTCTACTTCTGGGGTAGATCTACTAGGAGTGTTTTCACACAATAATGGCTGATGCCTGCCATGACATTTTTTGCACAAAATTTTAAACTGACAAAACCTTGCTCTGTGACCTTTCAAAAAACATTCAAAACATGCTGTAGACTTAGTTACCCTGTCCTTTCTCTCCTCAACAGGTAAAGCCTCAGCCACCTCACATTTATATGACTTGTGGTTGCCTTCGCAAAATATGCATTCCTTGATTCCCTTTAATTTATTCTCAGAGGATGCATGTAGAGCTGACACTGTACCTGGGCTATTCCTTTTTGTAGAAACCTTGGTGCTGTGGCTGCCTTTGTCCCCTTGTTTAACATCCCACTGTGCAAACTCAATTCCCTCTCATCTTGCTAATTCTGTGCCTAAGACTTAACATCTGATGAAGGGGGATGTACACATGTTCTGTAGAGTGTCCCCTACTTAATTCAAGCAAAATTGAGCTAGGCAATTTAGACTCCAGTATAGTGACCAACATTATACCATACCTTTCCATTCCTACACCCAAGTTGTCCAGGGACCTAGTTCTAATTTCAAATTCGTCGTATAACTGCCGTAACTCCTTGACACTATTGGGATTATTACAGAAGGTATAGCTAAAAGTTCACGGAGGTGGCTTTTAATTAAGATCTCTGGCTTACCAAACCGTTTCTTTAATATATCCCAAGCCACATTATAATTAGCCTCTGTTAATGCTAATCCTGCTATTGTCTTTGCTGCCTCCCGGATCTACTATGAAACTAATGAAGCTTAAGCTTCAGGGCCCCTAATCCAGGAGGGGCGCTGAAGCAACTTTTTTTTTAATGAGTGAATTTTTCAACAAAATCGATGGAGTTTTTTTAAGTGTTTGTTATTAAAATAAGGCTATTTTAGTGATAGAATCATAAGCCAATGGATTGAAGTACTTAATATTGACCTTAGAATATGCTCTAATACCCATTTCATATGGCCTCAAAATGCCCCTGTAATTGGCCAAATTTCAAAATTTTCTCGGAGGCTTGCAGCGCCCGGACCCCCAGCTGTATGGGCTCGCTGAGCTCGCCAGAATCTATTCATAGTCTACATTTTGGCAGCTGGATCCTCGAATCCTTCGTTGGTGCACGGCTTAATAGTTCTATAGCTCAGCCCTTAGGCTAGAGCCAATCGGAACCATAAAAAGACATCTGAATTCTCAATTCAGGCTGCACTCGTCTCGCTTGTGCATTTTAACACCAAAAATCAGATTTTCACCTCTTTATCCTAACGAGCCCCCTCTGATGACCTTCTACCTCTCTATTAGAGAATGAACCAATACTTTTTTCCGCGCATACCTAACCGCGCGGTTACCCAGACCTCGTTGCTGGTGGGAAGGGGCTCACTGTATGGCCCATTTTCAAGGACACCACCCCACCACCCCGTTCTCCGCCATTTGGGCCTCGAGGTCCTTGCAAGGGCAGCAAGGCCCTTTGAACCTTGTTGGATGTTGCCCTATTGTTGCTGGTTGCGAAGGGGCCCCCATAACAGTTCAAGCTTCAGGGTCCCAAAAATGTAGGTCCGCCACTGCTGCTGATTGAAAACTGTCTGCCCATCCTTGCCATTCCTGAATACTCCCAGAAAATGTTTTGAGTACAAGCCTCGGTAATTGAACTGCAGATCTGTTAACCTTAACTTCACAAACACCATTTGTTGAGGGTTGTGTTTCATTATTAGACCTGGTCTCTAACTGTACTGAGCTGCTAAACTCTTTTGCTCTGTGGCATACTTTAATTATATCATCAATAATCTCTTCAAAGTAAATTATGTTATTTTCTATTTCATTCTCTTCTATAAGAGCCTCAATTTTAACATTTACTTCACTTAGAGCAACCTTTTTAGTTTCTAATATGGAAAGCTGCGCAGTCACTAAGCTTAAATCCTCTTGCTCTATGGCAGAATCTATAGTGGCAATGACCTTTGTAATTAGACCTTTGTAGGCGCTTCTCTTTTTTTTAAACTTGTTCAATTCAGCTGCACTCATCTTCAATGCAACCAACAATTGGGCTCAACGCCAAATAAGCTGAATTGGCAGAAATACTTAAGCAAACTGATCAAACGCAAATTTTACTTTTTTCAAATAAACTGAATTGCTTGGTTGGGGTACTGTGCACCGAAGTCTGCAACCTTCGCCTATGAATAATAAACCAAAATTAACCAAACCGGTAAAAATGTAGGCCAAAAACAACGACAGACGAGTGGCCAAGTTTTACAATTGGGCGACCAAACTTTCTACCCTGGGATCTTAACTCAATAATAAACCAAAATTAACCAAACCGGTAAAAATGTAGGCCAAAAACAACAACAGACGAGTGGCCAAGTTTCGCAATTGGGCGACCAAACTTTCTACCCTGGGACCTTAACTCAATTATGTTCAACCCGTCTAGGCCTAACTTGGGCTACAATTTGCACAATCAGAACTTTGCCGAAAAATAGTCACTGATTCAGTCTTGGGCTAGAATCCGGTTCTGAAGGACCATGTTATTATTATTATTTTTTTTTTATTGGGTTCAAAATCCCAGCTGAGCCGTGAACGGCCAAGCTCTGAAGGGCCAGTTCAACCTACAGCCCAAGTTAAGCTAGAATTAAAAACTTACGGACTTGGAGGTCCTATTAGGTCCTACCTCAGGGTTGCTGACTCGATGTAGGCCTACCTTAGGCCTCAGTTGCATGAATTTAAGATAAAAAACAAAAGGGGCATTATTTATAGTCTTCTTTCTAAACCTTGCAAAAACAATACAACTTGCACTATTGCACGATGCAACAATCTTGTATCTAAACAACCAAACTGAATTGCAAGAGAGCTCTCTATAAGACCACACCCTGTAAGTACGGCATTCCACAAACGAGTAGAAAAGACGCGCAGCGCCCCAATAAATGATGCCACAAGAGTGCCCAAACAATGATGCCACAATAGCCCAAAAATGCTAGCTCTAAATTAAGTGAATTTTTCACTAACCTTACAATTATGAGATGGATATATATACACCTTAACTTAATATATACAAGCAATGCTGAATCAATCAGCTTAGTCATCATATCGCCTTGGGACAACAATGGTTCTTCCTCTTCTAGATTTTCTAACAACTGGTGAATTTAACAAAATTATGGATGCGGACTGAAGATGTTGACAAAAATTGAAAAACAAATTTTCGAATTTTTTTTGCAGAAATTAAGGTGTTCGGTCACTCCCAGTGTCACCAATTGTAAGGGTCAATTATTATTTGACCTTACGTAGATACTTAATTAAATGCCAAGGTCACCAGCGCCCAAATACTGGATTGGCATCCGGTACTGAGGCGCAAAAATAGTTTTTAATAAAAGCAAAAAAAAGGAAGGAAGGATTATAAAATTGTCAATATGAATTTTGTATTTTATTAACAACAATTAATAAGCTATGTGCAACAATTATTGGTAAATGCAAAGAGGATTTTTACCCGTAATAACTAGAGTTGAATGAATATAAATGCGAAATTAAATAATGATACCAGTTAGCCAATATATAACAATCTGTAACTAATAACACTAGGCAACAAATTTCAACTTTTTTTTTGTTACAGACACGTGAACTACTGATTCCTACTAAAGCGCTGATGCTGATTTCAGATCTGATATCAAAATTTCTCTATCACGTCCAGATTTTGTGTAACCGAAAACCCCTATTTTTCATTTTTTCTCACCCGCTTCTATTACGAAAGCCGTCTAAGCTACTTTTCCGTGCCACGTTTTATGTTAAGCATACTTAAATAATTAGTGAACAGGGATGTCTTTCCTCCTTTATTCTGGCTTAAGACAGACAGCGGAATTCCGCTGGCGGAGTTACCACCCCTGCGCCCAACCATCCACCCAAAGCGCGTTAGTATTTTGTTGTTACTACTGAAAGGCAAATTCCTGTTCTTAAGTGAAACTTTGGTGTGTGTCCTCTTCCTTTGTCGCTTGTAGGATGACGAGCTCTCCTTCTGCAGGAACCAACAATAATCTCCCATCATATTTGGGTTGAAATTACCTTGGTATCTGTTTTCCATAACTGAGATCTGTTGGTGGAAGCGCTCACCATGCTCGTCACTTACAGCCCCAAGGTTGGCCGGGAAGAAGTCAAGATGAGAATGTAAAAAATGAATTTTCAAAGACATTCTGCATCCCATTATTTCATAAGATTTAAGCATGTTTTCTACGAGTTTACGGTGGTTTTCAGCTTTGTGGTTTCCAAGAAAATTTTTGACAACTTCAACGAAAGATGTCCATGCTCCTAGTTCATTCTCATTTAGGTTAGATGGAAACGATGAGTCGTGGATGACACTGCGGATCTGTGGTCCAGTGAAAACTCCAGCTTCTAGCTTAGCATCTGTCAATATTCCTTTGAATTTATCCTTTAAATATTGGAAACCACTACCTTGATGATCCATACCCTTCACGAAATTTTTCATAAGGCCAAGTTTAATGTGAAGTGGTGGAAGATGTACTTTCTGAGGGTCAATAAGTGCTGGGTGTTTCACATTGTATTTACCAACAACATGTTCAGTTCTAGATGGCCAATCATGTTTTTGTAGTGGTTCTTGTCATCTCTGCTGTTCCATAGACACAAAAAGCACATATGCTTTGTGTAGCCCAACTGTAACCCAAGAAGTAATGATACAACTTTAAGGTCGCCACAAATATTCCATGTGTGGTCCTTATATTTGATGAGTCTTAGCAGCAGTTTCATCGATTCATAAGTCTCATTAAGGCCAGTGGCATGTGCTACAGGTATTGAAGGTTTTTCATTGCCGTTGTGCAGTAATACAGCTTTAAGGCTAGCTTTACTAGAGTCAATGAACAGTCTCCATTCTTTTGGATCATAGCGACAGCCAATCCCTTGCATCAGACCACTGATATCGTGGCAGAAACAAACGTTTTCTTCCTGTAAGTGAAATGATGAAAACTGCAAATGGCGATGGCGGAAATGGGAAACTTTGGTGTTTGGTTGGAGAAGATTAAATTCTTGAAGTCTTGAACCAAGCAACTCTGCCTTTTCTTTTGGTAATTCCAAATCGCGCACTAAGTCATTTAACTCCGCTTGACTTAACAAATGTGGGGACATATTTGCATCTGGAACATATATGCCATCTTTCCCTGTTTCTATATCACTAGCAGAATCTTCAGATGAACTGCTGTCTGTTATCGTTGCTGATGGAACTGGTGATGGATTTGTTTCATCATGTGGTACTGGTTTCATTGCTGATTCGCAGTTTGGGTACGTGATCTTTGATTTGTTTTTCTTTGTGAAACCAGCAATCTTTGTCAAACAAAAATAACAATCATTGAAGTGATTTTTCGGCTCACGCCAAACCATGGGGACTGAGAACGGCATAGCTTTTCTTTTACCATTCATCCAAGCTATTAACATTGCATTGCACTGTGCACAGCAAATATGTGGTGCCCAGTCCCTCTGTTGGTCTCCTAACTTACAGTCAAAATAACACTTGTAGGCAAGTTTAATCTTTGTTGTTATGTTTCTACGTTGTGGCTTAGGTGTATATTGTCCACAGACAAAGCAGAAGTTGTCTGGGTGATTTACACAAGCACGTCTATTTGATGCCATTTTGAATTACCATACAATATCTGAAAAAACGTAGAAAGTAATTATTACGATGTGCAAAATAAAAAGAAATACACACCGTAGTACAAAACAAATGCTATAAAAACACACAAGTCACCACAACCTGTCACTTGCTCATCAGCAGAGAGCTTCAACAACCGTTCTGCTTGACTGTCACGTAGCGACTGACCGTTGGGCCGTTGCCCGTTACTATGCTCTTGACTCAGTGTTGCCAACTCGGGATAAATTTTATTTATCAAAATTGTTCGAATTTGTATAAAATTGCTTTAACCTTGAAAAGCAAGTTTCATATTACTGGCATTAAGCCGATTAAAACCAAAATCTGGACGTGGTAGAAAATTTTACTAAAAGTGATTTGCATTTTACACAAAATCTAGACGTGATAGAAAAAATCTAATTATAGATTTGAAATCAGCATACCGAAATTAGCTAGGAGCACCTATTTGGTCTTCTGTAACAAAATCTTTGTTGCCTAGTGTAATCAGCAACTAATACTAATAGCTACAATGACAACCTCGTCGCGAAGAAAATTTTGCTTGCTGGCGCCGTGCTTTTTTTAATTATATATAAAATGTGGAAAACTTGGCGTCCCTTGTGTTGTCGTTGCCAATACCTTTTTTTCGCTCAACGATTTTACCAACAAGCCAAAAGAATCCCTAAAAGCAAACTCAAATCTAGTCACACCATGTTTCAAAATTTACAGTGTTTGAAAGGCACAAAATATATTTTATATTTGCTTTGAACTTCTTTAATAATTGCACTTTAATTTTCATTTAAACTTCCATTCATTGGACGCTCAAGAATTAATCACTGGACATGTTTAACTGGACACTCAATTTGTATTTATTTATTTAGATTTAAAATATTTCATTCGTGCCAATTTTCATTAATAAAAGATAATCCTGTGGTGCAAGGCACTACAATGCTAAGAGATAGGTTTGTAATGGGTCTCAAAGAGGAGTCTACCCAGAGAGCCCTATTAGCTATACAGGACCTAACTTTTAGTCAGGCTGTAGAAATAGCTGGGGCTAAAGAAGCAGCTGCTAAAGATGTTAGAGCTTTTGGCAGTCACAGTAGTAAAGCCCAACACGTAAATAGCTTTAAATCTTCTAGGCCTGGCAAACCTAATAAGCCTACTAGACAAACAAATAAAAGGTCTGCGGCAAATACGACTAAACCTACTAATTCAAACGCTAAATAGGAGGAAAAGCCTTCCAAGCCATGTACGGGGTGTGGAAAACACCATTGGAAGAAGGACTGGCCGTTTAAAGAAGCAGTTTGCCGAAACTGTAATGAAATAGGCCACATAGCTAAAGTTTGTTTTTCAAAGAAAACAAGGGGTGAAAATTCTAATTATAACATTTCTAGTGTAAATCCTCAAAAGGGAAATACTTCGAACATTGGAGTGGAGTACCTATTTTATGAGCAGGAAAGTGGTGATAATACAGGTCCATATATTGTAGAGGTAGGCCTAAATGGAATTACAGTTCCTCTAGAACTAGATACAGGTGCTGCCCGAACTGTCATGTCTAAAACAGTTTACAAAACTTTCAAAAATGCACCTAAACTACATGCATTTAAAACAATACTAAAAAAATGGGGACATACAAATACCTATTTGTGGAGAAGCATCCATTACAGTTACACTAAACAAGAAAACTTTGTCTCATCCTTTAACTCTTTTAGTGGTGGATGAGCAAGGGCCTGCTATACTAGGCCGTGATTGGATTGATGCTTTGAAAATGCCAATTGACAAAATTTTGCCAAAGGGTCAGACAGATGTGCATACACTCTCATATCCGTCTGACACAGACTCATTGTTAAGGGAGTTTTCTTCTGTTTTTGGGCCTGAAGTAGGCAACCTAAAAGGCCATGAGGTTTGTATAGGGTTCCATGTAAATTCCACCCAGTAAATTTCACCCCGAAAAATCCACCCAGTAAATTCCACCCATAGTAAATTCCACCCAGAGTAAATTCCACCCATGGTAAATTCCATCAAAAAATTTAGCGGAATAGATAAACTTAGTTGTACAAAAGTACAATAAATGGATCACCTGAAGATCCGTCACCACAGCCTTTTTTAGTTAGCTTTACAAGGTTAACTAACAAAAATATCACGACCTAACCTAACTAATCATTAGGTCAACTGTATGCCCTTGATGAGTGGTTAGTTTAGGTTGTGATATTTTCATTAGTTAGCCTTATAAAGCTGAACTAGCCTCTTCAGTCTTTCATTTATGACATTAACTAGCCTTTTCAGTCTTTCATTTATGACATTATAGGTTTTTCTTTTGTGACTTTGGTCCCCTCGTCGAATGTGTGCAAGTTTTGTTTTGTGAGGGTTTCTTCTTTTCCTAATGCTGCGCATAGCTTCCACAAATTTGGGTGCATGCTTGTCACAGATGATCGTAAACCGCTGTGGAAACCTTCTACCTTCTATATTAAATGCGCAAGAAAATAGTTTATATTTTTCAAACCATATTTTATAACCTATATATTTTACCAGTTTTTATTTTGCATAAACTTTTTAATAAACTTTAATAAACTGTAAACTTTTTTGATAACCCTTTGCGTGGAATTTACCATGGGTGGAATTTACCATGGGTGGAATTTACTATGGGTGGAATTTACTGGGTGGATTTTTCGGGGGTGGAATTTACTGGGTGGAATTTATGTACAACGCTGTATAGAAGTAGACCCGAATGTAACTCCGAAATTTTGTAAGGCTCGTTCAATTGCGCATGCACTGCGGGAGAAGGTAGATTTAGAAACTGACAGGCTGCTCAAAGATAAAATTAACGAACAAGTCATACACGCTAAGTGGGCTGCCCCAGTAGTTCCTGTACTAAAACCTGACAAGTCCGTGCGGTTATGTGGGGATTACCGTTTAACAGCAAATAGAACAGTCCTTCTGGATTGCTACCCTAAACCTGTTAGAAAATCCAGAAGAGGAAGAGCCATTGTTGTCCCAAGGCGACATGATGACAAAGCTGATTGATGCAGCATTGCTTGTATATATTAAGTTAAGGTATATATATATCCATCTCATAATTGTAAGGTTAGTGAAAAATTACTTAATTTAGAGCTAGCATTTTTTGACTCTTGTGGCATTATTGTTTGGACACTCTTGTGGCATCATTTTTTGTGGACACTGCGCGTCCTTCCTACTCGTTTGTTGAATGCGGGCAGCATTTACAGGGCGTGGTCTTATAGAGAGCTCTCTTGCAATTCAGTTTGGTTGTTTAGATACAAGATTGTTGCATCGTGCAATGGTGCAGGTTGTGTTGTTGTTGTAAGGTTTAGAAAGAAGACCATAAATAGTGCCCCTTTTGTTTTTTATCTTAATTTTATGCAACTGAGGCCTAAGGTAGGCCCACATCGAGTCAGCAACCCTGAGGTAGGACGTAATAGGACCTCCAAGTCCGTAAGTTTTTAGTCTAGCTTAACTTGGGCTGTAGGTTAGACTGGCCCTTCAGACCTTGGCCGTTCACGGCTCAGCTGGGATTCTGAACCCAATAAAATAAAAAATAATCTGGTCCTTCGAAACCGGATTCTAGCCCAAGACTGAGTCAGTAACTATTTTCCGGCAAAGTTCTGATTGTGCAAATTGTAGCCCAAGTTAGGCCTAGACGGGTTGTGCATAATTGAGTTAAGGTCTCAGGGTAGAAAGTTTGGTCGCCCAATTGCGAAACTTGGCCGCTCGTCTGTCGTTGTTTTGGGCCTACATTTTTACCGGTTTGGTTAATTTTGGTTTATTATTCGTAGGCGAAGGTTGCAGACGTCGGTGCGCCAGTTACTTGGGTGGAAAATTTGGTATTCCATACTGGTGGTTGGTCAGTACCCCAACCAAGCAATTCAGTTTATTTGAAAAAAGGAAAATTTGAATTTAATCAGTTTGGTTAAGTATTTTTGCCAATTCAGCTTAGTTGGCATTGAGCCCAATTGTTGTTTGCATTGAAGATGAGTGCAGCTGAATTGAACAAGTTTAAAAAAAGGAGAAGCGCCTACAAAGGTCTAATTACAAAGGTCATTGCCACTCTAGATTCTGCCATAGAGCAAGAGGATTTAAGCTTAGTGACTGCGCAGCTTTCCATATTAGAAACTAAAAAGGTTGCTCTAAGCGAAATAAATGTTAAAATTGAGGCTCTTATAGAAGCGGATGAAATAGAAAATAACATAATTTACTTTGAAGAGACTATTGATTATATAATTAAAGTATGCCACAGAGCAAAAGAGTTTAGCAGCTCAGTACAGTTAGAGACCAGGTTTAATAATGAAACACAACCCTCAACAAATGGTGTTTGTGAAGTTAAGGTTAACAGATCTGCAGTTCAATTACCGAGGCTTGTACTCAAAACATTTTCTGGGAGTATTCAGGAATGGCAAGGATGGGCAGACAGTTTTCAATCAGCAGTTCATTCTAGTTAAGTGTTAAGTGCGGTGGAGAAGTTTAATTATTTGCAGTCCCTCTTGGAAGGGGAGGCAGCAAAGACAATAGCAGGATTAGCATTAACAGAGGCTAATTATAATGTGGCTTGGGATATATTAAAGAAACGGTTTGGTAAGCCAGAGATCTTAATTAAAAGCCACCTCCGCGAACTTTTAGCTATACCTCTGTTAATAATCCCAATAGTGTCAAGGAGTTACGGCAGTTATATGATGAATTTGAAGTTAGAACTAGGTCCCTGGACAACTTGGGTGTAGGAATGGAAAGGTATGGTATAATGTTGGTCACTATACTGGAGTCTAAATTGCCTAGCTCAATTTTGCTTGAATTAAGTAGGGGACACTCTACAGAACATGTGTACATCCCCCTTCAGCAGATGTTAAGTCTTTTAGGCACAGAATTAGCAAGACGAGAGGGAATTGAGTTTGCACAGTGGGATGTTAAACAAGGGGACAAAGGCAGGCACAGCACCAAAGTTTCTACAAAAAGGAATAGCCCAGGTACAGTGTCAGCTCTACATGCATCCTCTGAGAATAAATTAAAGGGAATCAAGGAATGCATATTTTGCGAAGGCAACCACAAGTCACATAAATGTGAGGTGGCTGAGGCTTTACCTTTGAGGAGAGAAAGGACAGGGTAACTAAGTCCACAGCATGTTTTAAATGTTTTTTGAAAGGTCACAGAGCAAGGTTTTGTAAGTTTAAAATTTTGTGCAAAAAATGCCATGGCCGGAATCAGCCATTATTGTGTGAAAACACTCCTAGTAGATCTACCCCAGAAGTAGAGACATCAGTGGCACATGCCACTGCTATGAAAGGGAGTAAAAGTAAAGGGGGATTATTGCAAACAGCTGTAGCATTATTAATTGGGAATGATGGAGAAGCTACTGTAAGAGTGTTGTTTGATAGTGGTAGCCAGTGTAGCTTTATTAAGATCAGAATTTCCAGAAAATTGAAGTTTAAAAAACTTAAGAGGGAAAATTTAAGAATATCTGGGTTTGGGGGTTCTGTTCAAAACTGAATCAAAGTTAAGAAGGTAGAAGTTCTGGTTAAGGGGTTCTTACCACAAGGTCCCACTATCAAGGTCCAAGCTGTAGAAATTGAGGAACTTTGTGCTCCAGTCACTAGTTTAGATATGGCATGTGTCCAAGAATTGCAAGTTAAAGGAATTAATTTGGACAATAATAAGTTCGAAGGAACAGCATATATTAGTCTTTTGATTGGAGCTGACTATTACTGGGACTTCATCACTGGTAATATTGTCCGCACATCTCGAGGTTAAAGCTCTTTTTGTTAAGATTGAGGAGAACAGCCATGGTTTGGAAAGGCATTTAAAGCGTTTTGGGAACTTGAATCCATTGGCATAAAGTACAAACAAGAGAAGCAGGCAAGTACAGTGAACATTGATGTTTTAGAGCAATTTGAAAAAGGGATTGAGTTTAGAGATGGTTGTTATGAAGTTGGCCTTCCTTGGAAGGATTCTTGCAAACCCAGTTCAAACCTTCAGCTAGCTAATAGGAGGTTGGAGACTTTATTGCACAGGCTAAGAAAAAAATGAGTTGTTAATTGAATACAATGAGGCCATCTTAAGTTATGTAAAGGAGGGCTATGCTGAAAGGGTGCAAGGTGAGCTGGTGAGCCAGGAGGCACATTATCTGCCACACCATGTAGTGGTACGGCGAGACAAAACTACCACCAAACTGAGTGTAGTTTTTGATGGCTCAGCCAAGGACAAAGGTGGTGTGTCTTGAATGACTGTTTGGATGCTGGGCCAAATTTAAATGCAGATTTTTTTTCCTTGTTACTGAGATTTAGGTTTGGTAGAGTAGCATTGACTACAGATGTGAAGCAAGCCTTTTTGCGGATAAAGTTAAAACCAGAAGACAGAGATGTAGTAAGGTATCTGTGGGTGGATACGAAAGACTTGTTGGAAAATGAACCTAAGGTTCAAGCATATAGAATGAAGTCAGTGTTGTTTGGCCTCAGTTCTAGTTTTAAGAAATATTCTGAAGTCTATCCTAACACTATTGAAGACATAAGGAAAAATTTTTATGTTGATGATTTGCTGTGTTTCGTGGATAATACAGAAATGGCTAAACAGATATTCATGGAGGTTAGAGCTATAATGAGGGAGGCTGGCATGGAGCTTAGAAAATGGCAGACCAATCATTTTCAATTACAACAGTTTATGAGTCAGTCCTGTGTAGTACCTGATGCAGCAGAAAGTATTGAGGATTCTGGTATTAAGGAGTTGTGGGCAATAGACACAAAGGTGCTAGGCATTGTTTGGCAGCAAGGAGAGGATTTGTTTACCTTCAATGGGAAATCTTTAGTAGAGCTGGCTGAGAATGAGACAAGGTGGACAAAACGTACAGCTCTTAGTTTGGCTTCAAAGGTCTTTGATCCTCTTGGATTCCTGGCTCCATTTGTGATAAAGTAAAAAATTTGGTTTCAGAGCCTCTGGGAAATTGGACTTGGTTGGGACCAAGAGTTATCTGATCATATGGTGGTAAGGTGGAAATATTGGTTCAAAGATTTGGCACATCTTGGAGACATTGAAATCCCAAGATGGTACTTTGGAGAGTTGAACAATAGTCCAGACAATTTGGAGCTGCACATCTTTTGTGATGCAAGTGAGGAAGCCTATGCAACTTGTATTTTATAAGAGACACATTCAAAGAGGAAGTAAGTTGCAGGTTGGTTGCTGCAAAGAGCAGAGTAACACCTTTGAAAAGGCTTTCTATTCCAAGGTTGGAATTGATGGGTGCAGTTATTGTTAGTCGGCTTGCAGATACAGTGCAAAAGTGTTTGGCCCTTTATGAAATTCCAAGCTATTATTGGACAGACTCCACTATAGTTTGGCACTGGTTAAGAAGCCAGGCAACGAAATGGAAACCATTTGTTGCCAATAGGGTGGAGGAAATTCAAGCGCACACAGATCCCAAGCAATGGAAGCATTGTCCAGGCACCCAAAACCCAGCTGATTTACCAACATGAGGAATTTCAGTGAAAGATCTTGCACAGTGAAGTTTGTGGTGGAATGGGCCAGAGTTGCTAAAGCTTGGAAGTGAAAACTGGCCTTCTAATCAGCGTATTGTAGGAGAATGCCAGGCTGAAGAAGGATGGGTGAGTGAAATGAGAAGATGCACTGTGAACAGTTGTCAAGTTATGCAGCAGGACCCCATATTGAGGCTTGAGGGCATTAGCAGATTGAAAAGGTTGTTAAGAGTGACAGCATGGGTATATAGATTTACAAACAACGTTAAAGGAGAAACAAGAAGGGAAGGAATGCTGGACAGTAAGGAGATTCAGCAAGCCAGGCAATACTGGGTGGTATATGTGCAGAAGGAAAGATTGGTGAAGAGAGGGAATTGCTCACCAGCCGTCCATTACAGGTTGTACCAACACATTCTGCTCTCAAGGGTTTGGATGTGTTTTTGTATCAGGATTTATTGAGAGTACTGGTAGACTACAGTTTTCTGGGCTTCCAGAGGAGAAAAGACATCCAATTTTGCTACCTTCTGGGGGACACTTTGTGGAATTTTTGATCCTGGATACTCATCATAAGTTGTTACATGCTGGAGTTAGAGAAGTGATAATAGAGATCAGACAACAGTTTTGGATTCCCAAAATTAGACAAGTAGTAAAAAAGGTCTTGCATAAATGTGTGGTTTGCAAGCGTTGGAGTGCAAAGCCTTATTATGAAAAGGTGGCTCCACTTCCAAGAGAACGGTGTGTCTATACTGCCCCAGTTGATGTAGTGGGAGTAAACTTCGCAGGTCCAGTCTATGTGTATGAGCAAGGGGAGTCTAACAAAGGTTATATATGTCTTTTCACGTGTGCTACCACCAGAGCAATCCATTTGGAGTTGGTAAGCAACTTAAGTAGTGATGTATTTCTTTTGGCCTTTAAAAGGTTTGTGAACAGAAGGGGTTTCCCAAATAAAATCATATCGGATAATGCAAAAACCTTCAAAAGGGCTGCAAAGGAACTCCAAGAAGTTTGCTCCTTGCTAAAAGAGGAGAGATTCCAATCCTACTTTTCACACCAAGGGGTACAGTGGGAGTTTATTGTTGAGAGGGCACCATGTTGGGGAGGATTTAGGGAAAGGCTAGTGAGAAGTGTAAAGTGTCCATTAAAGAAACTTTTAGCTAATGCTCATTTGAGCAAAGAAGAATTCCGTACTGTTTTGTGTGAAGTAGAAGCAATGGTGAACAGTAGGCCTATCACCTTTGTTTATAACAGTATGCAGGATGCAGAGCCATTGACACCAAATCATTTTCTTTGTGGTAAACGATTAACATCAAGCCCCAGTGTGCCAGAAGACTTGCAGCCTATCCAGAGCACTCAAGAAGAGTTAACCAGAAGGTTCAAGTACCTTGAAGAGCTACAAGATCAGTATGGAAGAGGTGGCAGATAGAATACTTGCCAGAACTCAATTGTTACCCATCAGGCAATGTAAAGGGCTCCAATGCAAATTGTATCAAGGTGGGAGAAGTGGTAATGATTGGGAATGAAAGACCAAAGCAATGCTGAAAGCTTGGCATAATTGAAGAGTTGTTTGTTGGCAAAGACAATTTAGTTAGGTCTGCACTGGTAAAGACTTCAGGAGGAAAATTAAAGAGACCTATACAAAAACTCTGCTTTAGAAATCAGCCAAAACATGGATAGTCAAGATGAAACATTTGAGTTACAGCCTCATTGAGAAGGTTTGGCTAAATTTGCAGAAGGTAATGACAACAATGCCTCTTCGGTGGGGAGTGTTAGAAAATCTAGAAGAGGACGAACCATTTTTGTCCCAAGACGATATGATGAGTAAGCTGATTGATGCAGTATTGCTTGTATATATTAAGTTAAGGTGTATATATATCCATCTCATAATTGTAAGGTTAGTGAAAAATTCACTTAATTTAGAGCTAGCATTTTTGGGCTCTTTCGGCATCATTGTTTGGGCACTCTTGTGGCATCATTTTTTTGGGGCACTGCGCGTCCTTCCTACTCGTTTGCTGAATGCGGCACTTACAGGGTGTGGTCTTATAGAGAGCTCTCTTGCAATTCAGTTTGGTTGTTTAGATACAAGATTGTTGCATCGTGCAATAGTGCAGGTTGTGTTGTTGATGCAAGGTTTAGAAAGAAGACCATAAATAGTGCCCCTTTTGTTTTTTATCTTAATTTTATGCAACTGAGGCCTAAGGTAGGCCCACATCGAGTCAGCAACCCTGAGGTAGGACCTAATAGGACCTCCAAGTCCGTAAGTTTTTAATTCTAGCTTAACTTGGGCTGTTGGTTGTTCTTAAAAAATTAACCTGTTTTCTTTAAGAGTTATTCTGTTTTCTAAAAATAAATAAGCCGTTTTCTTTGAGAGTTAATCTGTTTTCAGACAAATAAACTAGTGTTTGCCCTGTTTTTTAATTTTTTAACTCAGAAGATCAATCCACTAGAAAATGAGTAGTAAAATGGAATTCATAGCGACCAGTAAATATCATTCAATTAGGCTGAAATTTGTCATGGAGATGTTTGATAGATATAGGAACAGGAGCAGCCTGTGGAGGTAAAAAATTAAAATTTTTTATTTTTTGGCCCACCCTAATATATATATATATATATATATATATATATATATATATACAGGTCCTCTCAGAGGTCCAGAGAGGCCCGGGCCACTTCCAGCTTTTGAGGCCCACAGCTAAACCCAATTATTATTTTCACTGCAAAACATTATATTCAAACCTGAAAGTTTCTAAATTTGAGGACCAGGCCAAATGGCCCTCCTAGCCCCCCCCCTTTTGATAGGCCCTGTATGTATATATATATATATATATATATATATATATATATATATATATACAGGTTGTCCATAAATTATTCACCCCATTATAAGCCTTAATAAATTCGTTATTATAGGAGCTATCTTAAAACGGTTTGCGGCAATTAATAACACAACTCAAGAATTTTTTTTCTTTATTTCGCAGAACATCCACTAGGGGCACAATGGCGACAGTGAAGGAGAAAGCAATGTGTGTGTGCTGTGGATGTAGGAAACCAAATCTCCAATTACTGTACAGAGACGTTTTCGGGAGGAATATCAGAAAACTCCACCAACAAAGCAATCACTCAAGCGATGGCTGAAACAATTTCAAGAAACTGGCAGTGTGCTACATCAGAAAGGAGCTGGTAGGCCTAGTGTGTCTGAAGATAAGATAGCAGGAATTCAGGAGGCGTTTATTCGAAATCCTACAAAATCCATCCGCCGAGCAAGCCGAGAACTGCAAATACCGCGTTCAACAGTGCATAAAGTGGTTCACAAGAGGTTGAAACTTTATGCCTACAAATTGCAAACCTTGCAGAAACTTCTACCAAATGACAAACCCAAACGGGTACAGTTTGCTGTTGACATTCTTGACCGTATTGATGAAGATGAGCATTTTTTGAACAATGTCGTTTTCAGTGATGAAGCGACATTCCATCTGTCTGGTAAAGTCAACAGACACAATTGCCGTATATGGGGATCAGAAAATCCGCATGAATTTATTGAACACGAACGCAACAGTCCCAAGATAAACGTTTGGTGTGCTCTCTCCCATAACCGTATGATTGGACCATTTTTCTTCCATGAGAACAATGTGAAGGCTACAAATTACCTAGATATGCTTGAATGCACCTCAGCTTGAGCATATGCAGCCCCCTGTGTTCTTTCAGCAAGATGGGGCACCGCCACACTGGGGATTAGAAGTGCGGAGGTTCCTCATTGAAAAGTTCCCTTCTCGTTGGATCGGGCGAGATGGCTCTATTCCATGGCCTCCTCGTTCCCCGGATATCACGCCTCTGGATTTCTTTTTATGGGGCTACACAAAGGACACAGTGTATGCAAAGAAGGTTAATAACATCACAGAATTAAGACACCAGATTGAAGAGACATTAGCTTCCATCACGCAAGACATGCTTCTTAATGTTTGGAACGAAATCATCTATCGCCTTGATGTTCTGCGTGCTACCAATGGGGCTCACGTGGAGGTTTACTGAATTAAAACAAATTTCTTGAGTTGTGTTATTAATTACCGCAAACCGCAAATTTATTAAGGCTTATAATGGGGTGAATAATTTATGGACACTCTGTATATATATATATATATATATATATATATATATATATATATATATATATATATATATATGTGTGTTGTTGTTGTGTGTGTGTGTGTGTGCTACAGGGAATCTGTGTAACTAAGAATTTCATGAAATCCCTAAAATGTTCATGGATTTCTTGTAAGGTTAAGTTGTGATATTTTCGTTAAACCTACGGGAAAATTATTGAGTGCCCGGTTTGGTCAACTGTACGCCCTTGACGATTGGTTAGGTTAAGTTGTGATATTTTCGTTAAAAGTGCTAATACAGTATATCCTGATTTACTGTACTTATGTTTAAACATAAATGCATGCTAGTTGAATTTATGGGGGATGAGTTGACCGGGGGTTGAGTTGACAGGGGTTGGGTTGACAAAGGGTTAAGTTGACATGGAACCGATAAATCCAAATATTATGTTCATTTTTGTCGCAAACGAACATTTTGCCTGCACTATGACATATCTCCTTATCTTACATTCATTACTTTTATGACAATGTTAGCTTTCAATAGTGTACAGGGCTATGAAGATGAGGAAAAATGTGGGGTTAAAAAGGTGTAATAGTAAATAATAGTGAGAACCTTACCCATACTTACCTAATGAGGTGACGTGCGTGAATATATATATATATATATAATATATATATATAATATATATATATATATGATGAATAAAACCACGAAGGAAAGGAAACACAGAATGGTGCTGAAGCGCTTTCGACTAATGATATCCTCAGGAACACTGAAGTAAATAAAGAGTTCAAGACTATATATAGGTCACAATATATATATATATATATATATATATATATATATATATATATTATATTATAGAAATAAAAATTGTGGGAGAAGCATACAAAATTGTAAGGAAAACTACCAATTTTAGCACTTTCCCTTTCTTGTCTAAATCCATTCTGAACGAATTCAACACAAGATCAAATGGGTTGTTTACAACCAATTTTATAGATAATGCCTGAATGATATATAGGTCACCAAAATATATATATATATATATATATATATATGATACACACAGACAGTGCATGGAACAAGGAACTCTTCTGGGATAATTAAATCCACTATAGTCCGAATAAGTAATGGTAAATGACAAATACCATAGTTTTTCTTTTTCATGATGCTAGCCCGACGTGGGCAACGGGTCACTCGCAAAGAGGTCCCATAAATATAGCTTCCCTCACCAGCTATCTGCAAAGCAGACAGGATCCAGCTTTGGGACATGGATCTAGGGTTTAAAGCACCTAGCCATGCTACATTTAGAACCTCAATATAAGCAAAAGACTCGCTGCCTTCACGTCAGATTGAATGCATCAAAGAAAAAGAAAAAGGGGTAACTATTATATTTTTAGCCAAAAACCAAAACTTAAACCTCAACTGGCAGAATTGAGCGTCAACTTTTCAAGGCACATAACATGTCCGTTTCAAGATGGTAATGAACTCAGAATGGTCCCCTGAGTTTTTTATGATACACACAGACAGTGCATGGAACAAGGAACTCTTCTGGGATAATTAAATCCACTATAGTCCGAATAAGTAATGGTAAATGACAAATACCATAGTTTTTCTTTTTCATGATGCTAGCCCGACGTGGGCAACGGGTCACTCGCAAAGAGGTCCCATAAATATAGCTTCCCTCACCAGCTATCTGCAAAGCAGACAGGATCCAGCTTTGGGACATGGATCTAGGGTTTAAAGCACCTAGCCATGCTACATTTAGAACCTCAATATAAGCAAAAGACTCGCTGCCTTCACGTCAGATTGAATGCATCAGGGCTAGCATCATGAAAAAGAAAAACTATGGTATTTGTCATTTACCATTACTTATTCGGACTATAGTGGATTTAATTATCCCAGAAGAGTTCCTTGTTCCATGCACTGTCTGTGTGTATCATAAAAAACTCAGGGGACCATTCTGAGTTCATTCCCATCTTGAAACGGACATGTTATGTGCCTTGAAAAGTGGACGCTCAATTCTGCCAGTTGAGGTTTAAGTTTTGGTTTTTGGCTAAAAATATAATAGTTACCCCTTTTTCTTTTTCTTTGATGCATTCAATCTGACGTGAAGGCAGGGAGTCTTTTGCTTATATTGAGGTTCTAAATGTAGCATGGCTAGGTGCTTTAAACCCTAGATCCATGTCCCAAAGCTGGATCCTATCTGCTTTGCAGATAGCTGGTGAGGGAAGCTATATTTATGGGACCTCTTTGCGAGTGACCCGTTGCCCACGTCGGGCTAGCATCATGAAAAAGAAAAACTATGGTATTTGTCATTTACATTACTTATTCGGACTATAGTGGATTTAATTATCCCAGAAGAGTTCCTTGTTCCATGCACTGTCTGTGTGTATCATAAAAAACTCAGGGGACCATTCTGAGTTCATTCCCATATATATATATATATATATATATATATATATATATATATATATATATATATATATATATATATGAAAATTATTTCACGAAAGTAACACGTGAAAAATATTTATGATGAATAAAACCACGAAGGAAAGGAAACACAAAATGGTGCTCAAGCGCTTTCGTCTAATGACATCCTCAGGAACACTGAAGTACATAAAAAGGTTAAGCCTATATATAGGTTACAGAAAGAAAAAAAGAAAAAATAAGTAACATACATACACACACACATACATATATATATATATATATATATATATATACATACATATCTATATATACAAATACATACATACATACATACATACATATATATACAATAAACAGAGAAGTAAAAATAAAAAATTAAAAATTAAAACCTTAAAGGATTACCAGTGAGGCGTACAGATTTGTAAGGAAAAATATCTATTTGATCTTGTGCTAAAAATCGATATTTTTCCTTACAAATCTGTACGCCTCACTGGTAATCCTTTAAGGTTTTAATTTTTAATTTTTAATTTTTACTTCTCTGTTTATTGTATATATATGTATGTATGTATGTATGTATTTGTATATATAGATATGTATATATATATATATATATATCGTAAAGAACGACGCTTGTATAGGAGATATTCCGCGCAAGACGAGAGAGAGAAAACGGAACAAATGAAAAAATGAAGTACCACCTGGGAATCGAACCCGGGATCTTCCGATTGCCGGTCAGACGCGATACCATTACACCATGGACTTCACTCTTCCAAACGCCGTAATTTTTCTACATACTCGCAGAAACCAATGCCCCAAGGGGGCACCTCCCGCATGCCGTAACATTATATACATTCAACTGCAAAGAACACGCAGTATAAATAACGTAAAGAACGACGCTTGTATAGGAGATATTCCGCGCAAGACGAGAGAGAGAAAACGGAACAAATGAAAAAATGAAGTACCACCTGGGAATCGAACCCGGGATCTTCCGATTGCCGGTCAGACGCGATACCATGTGTGTGTGTATGTATGTTATTTATTTTTTCTTTTTTTTCTTTCTGTAACCTATATATAGGCTTAACCTTTTTATGTACTTCAGTGTTCCTGAGGATGTCATTAGACGAAAGCGCTTGAGCACCATTTTGTGTTTCCTTCCCTTCGTGGTTTTATTCATCATATATATATATATATATATAAATAAATTGAAAAATTAAAATTGTAAGAGGAGCATACAAATTTATAAGGGAAAACTACCAAAGTTTTAGCACTCTGCCCTTCTTGTCTATATCCGTTCTGAACGAATTCAAAACAACAGGATGAAGTTGAAAAAGACCTTGGCTCATGTTAAAGTTATTTGTAAGTTGGATAATAGCAGAGTCAAGAATATTTCTATTAACAATGTTACTAGAGTGAAACAAAACTGAAGCATTATTCCAATCAATACAGTGGGATAACTCTGACAAATGGACAAAAAGGGCACTGGACGACTGTCCCGTTCTAACGGAATATTGATACTGTTTTACACGCGTGTGCAAATCCTTTCCCGTCTGACCATTGTAAAAGGAATTACATTGTTTGCAACCAATTTTATACATAATGCCTGACTTATTGGTAGGGCTATTTTTTACCAAAAGTTTTTACCAAAAGTTTAAGTACATTAGCAATGCCTAAAAGGCCCGGGAAAAATGGAAGTACTAAAATATTCTTTGACAAAGTGCGAGTGTTATTATTCACACGATAGAAGGTTCGTTTTGTCTTGTTAAGACAAGATTCCATAAACGCGGGTGAGTAGTACAGATCACTTCCAATACCGTTGATTTTTTCCAATTCGGCATCGATTCGGTGTATTCCGGACTGGCGATCCTAAGAGCGCGGAGAAACATTGAAGAAAATATGGCCTTCTTAATGGGGGTGTCATGTCTAGAGTAAAAGTGTACGTAGGACAAATTGTTTGTTTTTTCCGATAAAACAGAAGTTGTATCACGACACTAAGAAAAGGAGAGTTATAGAAGCGCAACCTAATGATCCAGTTATGTTGGCAACTATGGGTCTGGACCAGGGCAGGATTAAGCCCTGGTAGGCTTGGTAGGCTAATCGTAAAAGTGGCCTGTCATGTCTAGGCTCACGCTAACATCTGCCTAGATACTCAGGTTTGGTAATTCTACAAAATAACCTATGGTATGTACACTCAGTATTGGCAGCTACAACACTTGTTCACAACATAGTATTGTTCAAGAAAAGACAATGAAACGAACAAATTTACTACTGTAGTCTGTACATGTAAGACAAAACCTTTGGATATACTTTGGTTCAAAAGATTATATAAAACATAAAAGGGGAAGGGATTGCTCATTGGGAATAAAAAATGTTCGAAAGGGTGTTTCAAACACTTTTTCGTTTTTTTTGCTGGCATGTGCAGGATGTGTTCCAAAAAAGTGGCCTGGTACATTCGTGGCCTGGTAGGATATAGCCTACTTCAGCCTATTGGTTAATCTTACCCTGGTCTGGACCAAAATGGGTTCCTGCAACGGTGCAGGAGAGAACGGGCCCCGTTTCCTTCAAGTGCCAACTAGAAGATGGTCGTTCTATTAAACGCCATCAGGACCAGATATGGGAACGTGAATTGCAGGATGACCAGAGTCCTCCGGAAGGGAGACCCGATTCTCTTGAAAATGGTTAAGTTCGCCCACCCATGCAGGTTGCACCTATTCCTACTACATCAATCCCGCTCCACAGGTCGTCTAGGGTCTTTCACCGCCCTGACAGACTCAACTTGTAGGGGAGGAGTGAGGTGACGTGTGTGAATATATATATATATATATATATATATATATATATATAATATATATATATATATATATATATAGTTTAAAAGTCACAAAAGGAAAAGTCACTAAAAGAGAGCTGAATGGCAACACAAAAAGATAAACAGCGGGACGCGGTCTGTTCGTTTATTGGGCTGACCTAAACAACATGTATTTTTGTATCTGCAGTAATCGTTGATTCTAAGTTTAATTTGGTGATGCTTCGAAAGTGATTAATGTGAAAGGAGTTTAAGTTGTCTAATTATTATGTCAGTTAGGGCCGTAGTGATGTAGCGGATGTCATTTTTTTCACATCCGCGGATGCGGATGCGGATGAGGATGTTTGATTTCAACATCCGCGGATGCGGATGCGGATGCGGATGTCTACATTTTCGTTATTTTTTAGGATATATTCGAGATTTGTTGTGTTTAACGTATATAATAAGTTATTATATAGAGAGAGCTGTAGCTATAATGTAGTATAATTGATTAATTGTACAATAATTGCTGTACTTTTCTCTGAACATATAAAATAATATCAAGCATCTAACTAATATAGAAATCAATTAGTGAATTCGTCTGCAAATAAATTCGTTATATTTTGTTGAGTTTCAGCCACAATTATAAACCATAATTGTGTTACCAGGATGCGGGACGTGAACCCAACTCAAATGCACCCCACCGACCTCTTTCCCCAACCTCCACCCTTATAGAAAGAGATCTTTAATTAGCTTCATAACTATTTATATTAAGTTTAAAGTTTTATTAAGCATATTTATAAATGAGTAATTAAAATAAAGTAAACTAAGATGTTCATCGTTTAATGTTAAACTTAATTATAGGAAGGTTATGCTTAAGGAACATTAATTTTTCTGCCTTTTCTGCTGCCAGTCTGTTTCTCTTTTCATCATATATTAATCCAGCACTGCTAAATAATCTCTCGCTTGGTACGTTTGTTGGAGGACAGGCTAAATGTTTCCTTGCAAGTTTACTCAAGTATGGATAGATATTCTGCGTATTTTTCCACCAACTAATAGGATTGTCACATGCAGCCAGGCGTTTTTCTTGGTGATAGCTCTCGATCATTTTTACTACATCTTTTGACATCGCGTAGGTCTCGTCATTGCTGCTTGACTCAAGAAACTGAGAGACAGATTCTGTGATAGATTTGCTTGTTGAAGGTGTTGGTTCTGTCATTGAAACTTTTATTCTTTTGGTGGGTGGCGAAGCGACAGATTCAAGAGATTGAAGCTCTTCAACTGCTTTGCCAAGTGATGATTTAACTCGTTCTAATGTACTAGGTGAAAATAACTTAGTTTTGTAACGTGGATCTAAGTAGGTTGCAAGAGAGTAACTTCATACAAGAACAGCCTCTCGTCTTGTCGCTTGCATCACTTTTGCGCACAATGAACTAGTTCTATTAATATAGTAGAATTTGATAATTTCCGCTTATTAATGACATTTTATCTCAACGGTCCACATCCGCACGACATCCGCAGTCCAAAGTGCGGATGCGGATGCGGATGCGAGAAAATGTGCGGTTGTTCCGCGGATGCGGATGTGACCTACATCACTAGTTAGGGGTAATGTCTATAGCTTCTAAATTAGTAGAATAGGAAATAAGTTGGTCGAGGTTGGGACGCTGGCACAAATGGTAGGCCCTAAAGAAGATCTAAATCAAAGCATCTGTAAGTACCTTTTATGTCTATTTGATAACCTAATACTTAACGGGGTCTAACATCCCGACGTTATTACATCTAACCCACATGTTTTGGTGGATATAACCGTGGACCTGAAATCAGTTGCTAAGGAAACGGCTTGCCCACCAGGAGCCTTCATCTGGACCTCGACATTCACTGCCAATTTAAATGGCGTTAGGAGTAAGATTTGTTTGTTTCTATCTATAGACATTATAGGCAAAGTGTTTGTTTGCGACAAAAATGAACATGATATTTAGACTTATCGCACTTTTGTTACCTAGAAACATACAGTATATTGGTTTCGTTATTGGTTATGGTGTGTTGACGTAAAGAATATCCTATTTAGCAAGTATTGTAGTGGCTATATACGCATGTAGATTTGGCTACACAGAGCATTATAAACGCAGGTATTTTCAAGAGGATAATCCCCGAGACTATATATATATATATATATATATATATATATGGCCCACAGTGTAGGTATACAGTATATACAGTGTTTAGTTCAGGAGTTTTATAATTGAATCTTGAAGTTTTTTATAAAAAGCTGATTTTTGCACCACAGATAACTAAAAGGGTCAGGAATAACATATGAAAAGTCCCCATTAATCAACCTTGAGCTTACCGTGAAATTCAAGATGGGGTCCGATACTGTGGCATTTCTCACCAGTAACTTTTGAACCAGTTGGGTTAGAAGAAATATTTTGGTGAACATTTAGTGAACACCGTTAAAATATTAGAGTCATCAGGATATACATATATTTCATGTTTAACCAAAAATAAATCCAAATATAAACTGAAAACGATCAGTAAAAGAGCAAAAAAAACTTGTTTTGGTTACAGCAGACAAAATAAGATAATAAAATTCAAATTAATTATTCCTTCCGATATGAACAACGTAGCAAAAGTATAACTTTCAGCATAAACGAATAAACAAGAGGTTAGGGAATCAATGCAATCTGACAACACATTGTAAGTATCACGAATCCGTCGTACCATACCATCTTCTGTCCACGTTGGAGCGAGAGGCCCCACTTTTCGACATCCACATGTCTTTCCACAACGACCCTTACAACCACAGAAAACTATGCGGAGGAGCTTGTCTGGGGCTGGTGGTGTTTCGGTTGTTACAGATGTCAGCTGTCCATCCGCTTGCATTGACCAGCCCTATTGAACAAAAATATCAGTGATTGAATTTTGGCTATGTTTGTTGAGTTATAATACTGCACAATTAGAGTCCATTACGATCATTTAATTTTTGTATGTTGTAATTGAACCACCAATACATACCCAGTCAGTGGGAGTCAGATCGTTTCCACTCCACCGCTGTACACTGTGATAAGTGCGGAATGAATTCTGACGGGCAGCAGCACTAGGTGGAGACAGCGTCTCCAACTTGAATTCTGGCGAGAGCTTGCATCTCTTAATGACTCTCACGTAGAGCTGTAAAATTATGTTCATAATTTATAGAGCAGGTTGAAATTATTATTATGTGCAAATAGTTATATTATTACATGTTAGTTGTACGCTTTACTGTACTTACAATAATAATATTATTACTCATATATCCAACCTTTACCTTATATTTTAGGGCATCTAGCGCAGTATTCTTGTCCCCTCCGTACAAGTTAATCAGGAATTGTTCACCAGATGCCGCAATGTTCTCCTTTGTGCTGTCATTGTTATGAAAACTTCCAAGTAGAAAGGTTCTCCAAACCATCCTTCATCTTATTAAGCATTGTCTTTTTGCCTTTGCTGTAGAGCGCTGACACACTGTCACAACCAGATACAGCATGGGTAAAAAGCAGAAAGTTTTAAAACCTCAGATCTTCTACATGTCAAGAACATTGACACACGAAATCAGGCCTCGTCCCATGTACACATCGCCTTGTGTGAACCCTGAGGAACACCACTATTAATTAATAGCTTTAGGAGAAGAACAGCAAGAATTCAAAACAATTGGACAAAAGCTGAAAGGCTGAGAGCAGTCACCCTTCTTTGGGACATGCTCAATGAAAGCGAACTTTCAGCAGGAAGGAAAAGTACCAGATGAAAGACAAAGACGAAAGAGTTTGACTGGACAGGGTGTCGACACAGAAGCACAGTTCTTGAGAACAACAGGAGGGATATATATATATATATATATATATATATATATATATATATATATATATATATGTATATATATATATGGGATGAATTTCACAATATCACACGTGAAATAAATGAATAATGAATTCACAAGGAAAAGTGATTCCAAGACCTTTCGTGTATTTAACGGTACACCTTGTCATTCCCTAACGAGGTGTACTGTTGAATACACGAAAGGTCTTGGAATCATTTTTCCTATAACCTTGGTTAACCTTCGTTTTGTCACTCTACCTTAGACTTAGTGTTTAACGTGGAATCCGAACCACGACCCACCAACAACCCAGCGTCTTAACCACTAGGCTACCCAAGGTACACATTTATCTACCAACCAATTTTTTTATTGTGTGGAAGGATAAACAGCTGGGTTTTGCTGTGCGCCTTCTGGGACTCGATCCTAGGACCAATGGATTCGTGCTAACTACTACACCACCGAGGCGCATAAGTATGCCCGCAAAATGGTAGAGTGCAAATTGCAGTGCAATATTGGTCGATTGTTGCAAAGGGGGCGGGGGTTGGCACCCATGGGGGGTGAGAAGGGTTGGCATCTGGGCGTGGAACAAAAAAAAAGGGAGAGGGTATGCAAGCAAGGGGGAAGGGTTTATCCCCCAAGCTGCATGAAGGGGGGAGTGGGGTTTTATTCCCCCAAACCTAACCTAGGAAGTAAGAGAGAGGAGGAGAGGAGAGAGAATATCTTTCGCCTGCAAATCCATCCAGGCGCATAATGAACGCTCTTGATAGCCTCAGTTAGCTTAGAAGTCTTAATCAGCCAGTTGGCTTAGAAGGCTTAATCTGGCTTGGAAGACGTAAATGGCTTGTTTAGAAAGGAGTATATATATATATATATACATATATATATTAATAACTTTTGTAGTGCCAGATTGCGCTATTTATTTAATTAGTGTAATATTAATGAGATGTTCTTGACAGCATCAGTTGGCTTAGAAGGCTGTATATATATATATTATATATATTATATATATATATATAGAGCCTTCTAAGCCAACTGATGCTGTCAAGAACATCTCCATTAATATATACACTAATTAAATAAATAGCGCAATCTGGCACTACAAAAGTTATTAATATATATATATATATATATACTCCTTTCTAAACAAGCCATTAAGTCATTTACGTCTTCCAAGCCAGATTAAGCCTTCTAAGCCAACTGGCTGATTAAGACTTCTAAGCTAACTGAGGCTATCAAGAGCGTTCATTATGCGCCTGGATTTGCAGGCGAAAGATATTCTCTCTCCTCTCCTCCTCTCTCTTACTTCCTAGGTTAGGTTTGGGGGAGTAAAACCCCACTCCCCACTTCATGCAGCTTGGGGATAAACCCTTCCCCCTTGCTTGCATACCCTCTCCCTTATATATATATATAATATATATATATAATAGGCAGTCCACTTAATAATATGCCAATTAGTGCTAAAAATTAATTTTTATATTGTTGTATATACATTATCATTATTAGAAATTATTATTATTATATTTAAAAATAAAAAATTAAATTTATATTGCTGTATATACATTATCATTATTAAAAATTATTATTATATTTAAAAATAAACAGCTAAATACGCCATTCGTCAACACAAACCCAGTACTTGATGCTTCAATTAAGATTTACTATTATTACTACCATTATTTTTATTATTACTATTACTGTATAGGTAAATTTTTACTTTCGGACATGATGCGTTTTTTAATTTCCGATACCGGATTCTTACGTATTTTGACGTGCTGAACACGATGGTGACATTTATTTTTGTCACTGATAACGCGTTTATAAGTTATAGCCTAACTTAACCTACCCTAACCTAACCTGAGCAGCATATAATAAGCAAGCATATAATCGCCGTTGTATTCAGTTATTAGAGAAAGAAGGACCAGGAATAGGCAAAGGGTCACCTATTTCCTCGTCAAGCACTTCCTCCTGTGGCATGGGCACGGCTTGTACTGCACCCTGACGATGTTGGTAAAGGTGAGCAGCTGTGATGAAAAACAGGTGGTGCCGATCACCACGATGCTGATTCAGAAACAGGTACCGTGAAAAGTATTGATTAAAATATTCGCTCTTGATCCCAGGCCTCTTTTGTCCACTCCTTTAGGTCACGCCATAACCTCTCGATGTTTTGTGTGTGGATTTGAGGATCACCTGGGTCCACAAAATTCTCGGAATGGTTGATTACCCAGTGCGTATAGCCTTGAGTCTTGAGAGTTCCGTAGGCCTTCCACCCATCGGTTACTATAATACTCTGAGGGCGAACGTATTTCCTGATTAGTGGGATCAGCGGTCAATGTTCACAGGAGCAGCCATAGCACAATACTGAGCATAACTTCTAAACGCGTTAGCAGCAAAATGCGTTATCAGCGACAAAAATAAATGTCACCATCGTGTTCAGCACGTAAAAATACGTAGGAATCTGGTGTCGGAAATAAAAAACGCGTCATGTCCGAAAGTAAAATAATACCTATTATATTTTCTCCAATATAATAATAAAACACAGCTATATATCATTCTGTTTTTATGTCGAATTATTGGAAATAATTTAATTTATTCGAAAATATATAGGAAACAAATCATGCTGGCTTTAGCCGAATTAAAAGCACACACACACACACACACACACACACACACACACACACACAATGGTTTGTTTATACATATTAATGATGCCTGCTCCACAAAGAAAAAATATCCTCCACAAATTTCCCTGCTGAGATGTTTGAATAGAAGGCGTAATATATTAATGATGCTTGCTCCACAAAGAAATATCCTCCACAAATTTCCCTGCTGAGATGTTTGAACTGTTGAGTAGAAGGGCTATTCTTCATTAGACGTAATTTATCAGTATTATTATGCTTAAGCATACCCACAAGGAAAAAATTATTCCTTTCGTGTATTCACACCTCGTCAGGGAATGAAGGTGAGATGACAAAAATATATACCTATCACCCCCCAGATTTAAACAAATCCATTAGGTATATATATATATATATATATATATATATATATATATATGGGACCACAAAAAATTTCCTCCACAAAGTGAAACATTAAACTGAATTGAATAACTTTTATTAATAATAAATACATTCGTTTTACAATGACTTCAATAACTGTGAAGCTCTTTGTCACAACGACAGTCAAATCTATTCGCATATTATATATATATATATATATATGTATATATAGTTACGATAGAAGTGTTCTTCGGGAACCTTATCCTCAATAGGAATGTAAAGACAAGAGATACGACTCTCAACACTTATTGGCCAAACGTTTCGGTCCACTCAGCGGCCATCTTCAGTGACTACATGAAAGCATCTAAAGACAATCAAAAATATAACTTAAGTAAATACAAATGTCAGAAAAATATACTCTACATAATAAAACCTAATACAATAAGGAAATAGTTAGAAATAGTTTAAAAAAAATTATCTGGAAAAATAAGAGAATAAAACAATAAAAGTTAAATCTATTAAAAATAAAACAAAACACTAAAAAATTAAAAAAATTAAAAAAAAATTAAAAAAGGACTAACGTGGATGGTAAGAGTTGCAAATAACAACTGGAGAGAAAAAAGGAAAGAAGAAAGAACCTAAGTTACTGCATTGTATTGAAAAGGTGTTAGTTGGTTGATTAGGAAGCAAGTAATTTTATGGAGGAAAGGCTATCGTTTAATTCTGGATTTAACTTCTTGATAAAAAGGGATCCTAAAATTTTGAGATCAAGAGAATTAAAAGCAGACGACAGAATCGTAAAGGAGTCCTGGGGGCACGGGTGGTCATGGATCTCTGAATGATGCCGGATAGCAGAAGATTCAGGAGTGGCATATCTATAATTTAATCGCTATTCACGTTTTTCAAAATATATTTCTAAAAAATTTTTCGAATAACCTTATGAGGCATCTGCTTATCGATGGAATTTTAGTCTGGTTGACGTCAGACAGGCGCCCGAACACAATGGTTTTACATTGGATAGCGACAGGTAAAATCTCGAATCCCTCCAACCAATAATGCCCTTAAAGATTTTAAACCGAGCCGATGTGGCCTAATACTCAAAATTTACTTCTGAAAAGCTCGATACCGCTAATTTTAGCATAGAATAATTAATTCAAATAATATACTAGCCTTCCCTAAAATTAAAAAAATGTGTATATATGAACTCCAAGGCATCCAGCAAACTTCTTATGCTGAAGTTCGTTTCTTGTCACAACGAGAGTGAAATCTATTCGTGTGTGTATATATATATATATATATATATATATATATATATATATATATATATATATATATATATCGGCTATTGATTGGTGGCGCGGAAAACGCAGTTTAATAATAAACAGGAACACCAGAGAAAAACAAACATCCTTCAAGGTTTAATAGTACCAACGTTTCGGAATGCACTAATTCCATCTTCAGGGCTAAAACAATAAAATGCCAAATCATACAAAATACAAATTACTTAATAACAATTTAAAATAAACTTAAAAAATTATAAAAAGTAGCTAAGAAAACATTAAAACTAAAAGGTGAATAAATGTGAAGTTAAAAAGTTACAATTATAAAAAGTAAAAGCATTAAAACTGAAAGGTAAATAAAATAAAATAAACTAGTACCTTAATTAAAACATATCAGATCTATCGATGATTCGTCAGAATTTAGGTCTGGTTTTAGTTTATAAATAAACAAAGACCCCATAATTTTAAGCTTAAGGTCAGAGCTTCCGGCAGCAAGTACGGCGAAATTAGACTGTGAAATTGGGGAGACCGGTGAATTCCACCGCGGAAAATTCCACCGCGGAAAATTCCACCAGGTAAATTCCACCAATGGTAAATTCCACCAAAGTAAATTCCACCGCGGAAATTTCCACCGCATCAAAAAGATAGACCGAATCTTCAATTTTTTTCAGTTGTATATTCATATTCGTAGAGGTAACAAGTGCTCATTTGGTGAACCGCTCATTTATATATACTCACCAATAGTGAAGTGATCATGCCCTTATCATTTATTAAAACAGAGAAGAACAAACTAAAACTATGTGATGATGAAAATTATATTTATGAGATGCATACATCCAATACCAACAAAACAAAGACATATTGGCGATGTGAACATTTTTATGACGGCTGCAGAGCCAGGATTCATACACTTTACAACTGCAGTGAACCAGAAATCATTTATTCAACGGGCATTCATAACCACCCAGCAAGCAGTGCAAAAGTTGAAGCTCGAAAGGCAATGAGTTCAATGAAAGATACAATTCAGATGACTGGTACAATATCTTCACGGGAAGTAGTTGCTGCTGCTGTACAGACACTTGATGAGGAAACAAAATCACAGTTGCCAACACTCCCCGGACTTTCTCGTAATATTCGCAACTGGAGACAAAAAGCATTAGGAATTCCAGCGCTTCCAACATGTCGGACAGGCTTCGAAATTCCAGAATCTGTTAAATTTCTTCAGAATGGTTCGTTGTTCTTGGCTTTCGATAGCGGTATAGAAGACACTGCCAGAATCTTAATATTTGCCACTGAAACTGGCTTGAATGACCTCGAAGCATCTAAGTCATGGGCTTGTGATGGCACTTTCAAATGTGCTCCAAACTTGTGGACTCAATTGCTCACATTACATGCTATAATTGGAAATTCTTCTGTGCCACGCTTGTTTGCATTGCTTCCAGACAAACAAGAGGATACTTATCGACGACTATTTTCTGCTGTTCGTGATCTTCGTCCAAATAGTCGCCCTTCGGCGCCCTTCATCTCAATTTTTCACAATTCAAAAGTTGTTGGGTGTCTCTTTCATCTTGACCAATCATGCTGGCGGAAAGTATGTGAAATTGGTGAGCGCGTGAGATACAATAACGATGCTAATTTCGCAATTAAAATTAAATGTTTTACTGCATTGGCGTTCTTGCCGATTGCAGATGTTGCTGATGTATTTGAAGACCTGTCTGATGATGAAGGCATTCCTGCTGAATTTATCACTTATTTTGAAAGTACTTACATTGGTATTGTGCGGGGACGTGGTGCTCGTCGTAGGAGAAACAATCCACTCTTTCCTATAGAACTATAGAATGTGCATGACC